>QVXC01000691.1:0-11332 GCA_003501895.1 Phaeosphaeria sp. A1 3.1a | reverse complement strand
CCAGTGCGCTGCTCGGACGCTGCGGTCAGTGCGTCTGATCGCGTAGCTGAGATGTTGACGATACTTGTGATCCGACAACCCTTGTATTTTTCGCTCGTATGCGCCAACATGCGATATATGTCTACCGGTAGCCTCGCGTGCTACGCGCCCTCCGACAGAATATGGGTGACACACATACCTAACCACACCTCAGCTTCAGGAAAATGCTCCCATTGACCACTCGCAACGGATCGGAACATTTCTCCAAAATTCGTCAGGGGTTATAACTACGGGCCGAGCCCTATGGTCGTAGTGGCGTCTGCAAGATCGCGTTTTCGGCGACAATCTATCTCGAGGGAACCTGCAGTATCATCCCAACGACCACTCATGTGCTCTGCAAAGGCCTGGCAAGTCAGGACCTGAAGGAGGTGGGTATCACAATATGTAACTCTGGCGTGATTACTCACCGTTCTTACTTAGTGTTGATTCAGCCATGGTGAATGAGCTCATTGTGCGTAGGGCAGTAAGTGAGCGTGGGTGTGCCCTCGACATGCATGTATGGAACCAGCAGCTACCACCAGGGTCGTTCTCTTGGCTGTACGCCCATTGCATGCATGAAACTCCGCGGAAGCGGAAGAGGCGAAGTCTTCTCGCGTGCAGGACGACGTCGAAACTGGAACTATTCGACTCTGTCCTTGGATCAATGAAGTGTGGGTCCACATGATCTGGTATATTGACAACATGAACGAATCCCTCACTATATTCACGAGACCAGAACTACTTCGACAAGGAAAGAGTTCCACAACAACCAACATGCTAACCCTTTACAGTTCCCTCGTCCACCCTTGCAGTATCGCTACGATACCATCGATGTAAGCCAGATATTGATCGGTAAGGCCGTCAGAGCATCAACTATGTATAACGGTGCAATGAGAGCGAAGAATGATGCGTATCAGCCCCCCAAGAACTTCACAACCATGTCGATGTTACAATGTCAGGGCGAGGAATTTACCTGCATATCCTGCAAAAGAGCGACATGCTGCGACAGCCATGCACGATGCATGGATCATACACATGTTGTGCTATTCGTACTCCATCAACAGCGTCAAGACCGAATGGGGGAATGTGAGTAGTCGTCGCAGCAACAACGACGACGACGAGTACGAACAGGCTTAAACAAAACCCCCGAGTTGACAAATATCTACACAGAACCCAAGCCCCTGAATACTGACGCGACACAACGCGGCTACCATACCCGTAAACATACTGAAAAAAGCACAATCATATAATCTAAGGTACAAGGTTGCATCGCAGCGCTATGCAAGAAGCTCAGAGAGAAAGACGAGACGAGATGTCAAAACTCCAACAACGCCAGTGAACCAGCGCAAACCAAAGCATGCAAGACATTATTATCCCATCCCTTCCATGAATCTCCCACCACCCACCAGGCTACCGTACCCGAAGAGCTCTTTCAATCAACCCCAATCCCATCTACCATCCCATTCACTCCCTATAATCCTGCATCCCCGCATACCCCTCTATACCCGGGAACCCCATGCCCATGCCCATCCTATCCACCCCACCCGTCGCAGCACCTATGCTCATCTCCTCTTCCCACCCCTGACTGCCCGGCGTGCGCGGCTCATCCGCGCTCGGCGTTGGGGAATTCGTGAACATAGGTTCGCCAACGCCATGGGGGCTGAGGATATAGGCGTCCGGGAACGTCTGCGTGGCGAAGAGGTCCGAGGCAGGTGTATTTAGGCTCATGTGCGGACTGCCGCCGAAGTCTGCGGGGGAGAGGGGGAGGCCGTGCGTAGGTGTGGAGGAGGGGTTGTATGCGAATTCGACGTTGCCGTCGGCGTCAAAGTAGGGGGAGCGCGCGGCGAAGGACTTGGAGATGGTGTCGCTGGCGTGGTAGATGCCGGGGTGGCTGTTGTTGTTGTTGGTGCGGGATGACGAGGTGTAGGGATCGCTGCGCTGGTAGTCGTAGACGCGTTTGGTGCGCTTGATGTGTGCTGCGCGGCGGGCTGCTTGGCCGCCCTTGGCTCCGGAGGCTTGACGCTGCGGCTGGGGCATCGTGCGCGAGCCGCGCTTGTTGGGCTGTTTGCTGCGGTAACGGGTGGTGGATTTGACGCCGTCGCGGAGGGCGGCATCGGTTAGACGCCACATGAAGCCTTTGCGTGAGTCGTCGCCGGGTTGGTCGACCTTTTCGAACGCCTGTGGAGTGCGTTAGCATGAAGTTTCAGATGAAAGTGAAGACAGAGGGAGGCTGAT
The DNA here is from genome assembly GCA_003501895.1 of Phaeosphaeria sp. A1 3.1a. Taxonomy (NCBI): domain Eukaryota; kingdom Fungi; phylum Ascomycota; class Dothideomycetes; order Pleosporales; family Phaeosphaeriaceae; genus Phaeosphaeria; species Phaeosphaeria sp. A1 3.1a. Next base: position 9,079 of record QVXC01000691.1, on the reverse strand, counting down.
GTGCTGTGCTGGTGGTAGAGGGAAGACAATACTTACACCGTTCATCGAGAGGTTGTGCCGGATGCTGTTTTGCCAGCCTTTGGTTTCAGAGCCGGCGGCTTTGTCGGTGTACCGGAGGAACCAGTCGTAGATATCCTTGAGGATCATAGTGTGATTGTCGGCCTGCAGGAGGGCTTTGTAGATGAGTTGAGCGTAGGGCTGTTCTTTGTCGATGATCACCTCGTCGCCACTGTTCATGCCGTAGGCGCCTGGGAGCATGTCGTCATCATTAGGCGTAGAAGCTCGGGTGAAGTCTGAGTCAGAACTGTTGTAGGCGCCCTGATACTCGCCTTGTAGGTTCGATCCGTACTGAAACTCGTAATCGTCTCGAGACTGCATGAGGTGATCGTTCATGCCTGGCTCAGAGATGGTGTCGTAGTGGTTCTGTGGCTCGATCTGTAACACGGCTGGTGGATACGAGACCGACATGTTGTCGGTGGGAAGGCCATTGAAGTTTGGACCAGGATACGATCGCGGGTAGCTGGCGTTGACGATTTGTGGAGTATGTATGAGATTGTGATTGCTATCATAAGACATGCCATTTCGAGCATGGGGATAGAAGTTCCCTTGGGAGAATCCAAACGAGTTGGAGAGTGGATAGCGCATCCTGCTTAAATTGATATCGTGGACAGTCAAGTTAGGCTGAGTGGTCCATTGCGTCTGAACCTTTTCGTCGAATTTCATCGCTTCAGGCGAGAACTTGATATCCTCGGGTGACGTCGATCCTTCTTCAGTGATGGTGAGAGGTGAGGCCGTTACGGGCGATTGCTGTGAAGCGACAGACAAGGGATCCTGACCTTCTGGGGATGGAGGCGGTGCACGAAGGGCGTCTTGAGAGAATGCTAGTGACTCAAGCTCAGCCTGATCAATGGTAGGATGCGTGCGTAAAGGCCGGGGGTGCAACATCGTTGCGCTGTCCATCTTCGATAAGTTCTGGAAGCGAAGACGGCGAGCGTATCAATGCAAAGAGCGCGAGATAGAAAGACAGCACTGCTGTACAACGTAAATACGGGCAAGTTCTGGCCAAATCGGACGATCGGGAAGGACACCAGATCAAGTGAAGCGAGGGCTGCAATCTTTAGAGAAGTACCCTGACCTTGTAGATTGCGTTCCAGTGGAGCTTCTCATTGTCACTGATGCTTGACTGCCCGGGTGCCTGCGCCCATTTGCATGCAGCTTGGGAGCAGCACATATGGCGCTTGGACCGAAGAGCAAACCATTTGATCCAGGGATGGGACTGAGATTGAAGATGGAGATGCATTGTTGGTATACCGGCTTGGATGAGCCGACTTAACAGTGCCCTTCCGAGCCGGGTAACACCTGCGCCTGACGTCTTGTGGTAGTCAAAAGTCACTGGTTGATCTGAGTGACACGACAGGTCACTCCGCCTTGCACACTCGAAGTAGTGCAGTCCCGCTGAAAGATGGCAATGTGCAAGTGTCCGAACATGACCCGCAGCAAATAGAAGCGCTGCATCAGGGTACGGATAGGCAATGCATCTCCCGCCTTCGATGCGTAGTGCCCGGGCCACGCATGGCCAGCATGATTGTGCACAACCAAACTGTTGCTCAAAAGGCCTATCAAGGCGGAACTGCATGTGCTCGTTACTGACAAAGAATCTCGAAGACTTGCCGCTCCAAAAGCAAGCAGAAACTGCAGTTCCCCGACCACGCGTGCGAAAATTGTCTATGGCGTTTTGGGACTGATATGAAGATAGAGCCGAACGGCCTTTCGGTAGGCTGCACAGCGCAATGTTACAAAAGTGACGAGCCCTGTCGCCCTGTTCCGGTGAGGCCTTTTTGAACAGGTTAGTACCGTAGTACCGACTTTTCATTGGCTGGACGCTGCATGCGCTCGCCGTCACCGCCCAAATCGTCAACACACCGCCAGCATGACCAAAGTATGAGCACACGGATGTATCGAAGATGGATACGTTGGCCAAGAAGATGTCGGGTCTGTGAGGCTGCTAGAACGTCACCCCCACTGCACCACTCTTTTGGCATAGGTCACTAATGGAAGGACAGTGCGGTCATCTCAATATCATTCCTTTGATCGTTCACTATCGGTCCGGTGGTTCTGCAGTGCCTTTGCGCCCCGAGCAGGCTGTTGTCACAAGCCATGTGCAAGTTAGGTAGACGTGTGGAGGAGGGGTTGGCGCTAGTTGCACGAGAGGGTCGCCGGGAACAACTACTTTCGATAGTAAATCTGCAGCATGTAAGTATAGGCGCGCGTGGTATATGCAGGCCGAGTGATAGCTCACCTTCTTGAACTGGAAGTGAAGCTGAAGTATTCCCTGCATGGTATCAGCATGATGTTCGCGACCACGGAGGGGAAGGTGGTATTCTAACCTTGTCGAAGCTGCTCTTGAAGCCGCGCTCTCGTTTGGCGCTGTAGTCCCACTCCTTGTCGATGATCCTGAACGCGATGTCCTGGTACGGCGGGCCGGCAACGAAGCGGATGAGGCACGTGTCGTCTTCGCCAGCTGGCGCGAAAGACTGGCCGCGCTTGCGACCGTTCTCGCGCTCGATCCTGTATGTCGGGGCCTTGGCCTTGTCGACCAGATCCGGGTAGAAGACGTTGAACTTGTAGCCCTGCACCACCTTGGGCGGCGGATTGTCGTGGTCGTAGTGCGTCTGGTTGTACTTGTTCCACTCGTAGCCCATCTGCACGCGGTTGAAGTAGCGCGGCTTCCGTGGTTTGTAGCTGCCCGCCCATTGGGGCCGCGTGGTTGCGAGTTCCTCCTCGGCCGTGAAGATTTCCTCGCCCTCTTCCACTCCGCGCGCAACCTCGCGCTCGTACAGGGCCATGGTCGCCTGCGAGTAGTCTTCCTTTTCCACCGGTGCAAATCTCGATGCGCTGGTGGTGACGGCCTGGCTGGGCAACGGCGCGCTCCCACTGGCACTGCGCTCCTGCGGCCGGTTCTGCATGGGCACATAGCCCAACTTGCGAATCTTGCGCCGCTCGTTGGCCAGGTCGTCCAGGAAAGTATTCTCCTCGGTCTGCGCAATGTTCTTGTCTTCAGCGCGCAGTTTCAATAGCGGCTCAGGGTCAAGTGCAGCCTCATACTCAACCACAGTGGGAGCTTCTGCACGTGATTCATCAGCCGCCATGAGCATGCCGTGAATCTTGCCCTGCACAGATGCTGCAGCCTCGGCCTGCTGTGTGCGCAGCGCCTGTAGTCGCTCCTGGATGATCTCTTGCGAGACACGTCGCAGCTTCGCCTTCGCCTTCCATACGCGCAGACTCAGCAGCAATTGTTCCCAGTAGTCGTAGTCGATGGGCTCGTCCGAGTCGAGCTTCTTCTTGACCTGCACCTCGAGCGTCTCGAGCTGTTCGTACGTCTTGGGGCCGAGCAGCTGGTCGATGTCGGCGGCGACGGAGCCGGACCCACGTACGTCGTCTCTCGAGGCTCTTGCTTTACGGCGCAGGTCTTTGCATATCGATTTGAGGGCATTCCAGTAGTCGCGATTGCTGCGGTCCGTCTCCAGGGTGAGGTAGTGCTCAATCTCCTTCTCCAGCTCCGACAGCTCTGCAGCGTCCAGGCCCTCGAGCACACCCTCGGGGTCCACCACCTCCAGCTCGTGATCTTCCACCTCGTCGTCCAGCGTGTTCTTGGTGCCGTCGACAAAGCGCAGCGTGACGGCGAGCCAGTCGATGGGCTTCGCGCGGCCGCCCTTGACGCGCAGGGCCGCCTTCTTCTTCGCCTGTGCCAGCACGAAGCGGTCTTCATCAGCCACCCACGCCTCTTCTGCTGCATTTGTGCTGTTGGCTCCGTTGGCCGGTCGTTTGGCGGGTTTGTCGTATGCTCGTGAGTCGGCCGATCGCTTCGCTGGGACAGTTCGCTGGGGCAGGTTGTTGCGCTCGTTCTGCCATGGCGGCTGATTGTGTGATGCCATTGGCGCTATTTTCGTAGTAAGTAAGGATCTTGATTTTGGGTGTCTTCTGCTATACAGCACTCCCACTCTCCCAACTGCACGTACATGTGCAGTCGCGAAATCTTTGGTCTAGGCCGCAGGCGCGAGTGACGTACCCTGCCTCGGCGCGAACCGAGGCTAGCTCCATCTTGGCGCATCTGCCTGCCTTCACTCCACCACGCCTCCTAGCGCGTTGGCTTACGCTCATCTCATTCTCAACATGTGCACCCAGTCTTCCAACATCCTGCTGGCCACGTCCGACACATTGTCGGACTCGATCCTCCATCAGACATCACTTCACAATGGCCTGCTGGCGTGTCCTTGAGCTCTCCGAGCAACCGGCTGGCGACACCATTCCCCAACTACTCATCAAGCCAGTCTTCGAACATGATTCGTACACTGTACATCTCACGTGCCTCAGCAACATCTGGACTGAAGAGCTGGACCTTGGCGCAATAGTGGACCGAGCATCTAAGCAGCAATCACCCATTGAAGTAAGCAAACAGGACACGGCCCAGCTTGCCATCCTCCTCGACAACGTCAAGAAGTCCCTCCAACCATCAGATGATACTGTCTGTCGCATTACCCGAAATGACGGCGACGGACTCGTTTTGCACACAACCATCACTCTACCGAAGCCGCTCGACTCCTTGAGCTGGAAGTTCTTCCTGAAGAAAGGCGATGCAACCGCTTTGAAGAATGAATTGATTCTGCCGCTGCTCGTATCTTCACACATTCAGCACGAGCGCATGAACCGGCTCATATCGACTATCAACGACAAAGACAGAGCGATTAACCGCCTTGCAGATCAGTTTGACTCGAGCAATCTGGATCTTGCCGCTGCGTTCCCGGTCATCGGTGGCCTGAAGACAAATAGGAGACCGATCAAACGCGAACAAGCAGTTAAGCACGTTCCAGCCCTGCAACCGTTTCGGAAGGACGCATTCAAGCAGGAGACCGGACAGTTGCACGACGCGGGCTTTAACACGCTCGGCTTGTTTCGCGAAGCGCTGTCCGAGTGTTCGTCCGAGGTCCCATCGCAATTGAAGGCGAGCGATATAGGCGAAACATGGTGGAACGGTGTGCCGGCGCAGCTGGTCGAGGCTCGCGCTCGAAGCAAAGTAGACAAGACGAGCAGAACAGCACCAGTGCCGAAGTTGAAACAAGTCGCTGCAGATTATAGTGAAGAGGAGACTGAGGATGAGTTCGAGACCCATGCCAACTTCAAGGTATGCTATGGCTTGTGCCATGTCGATCATTTGTTCACCATTTATAGACTCGGAACCCATCGTCCGCAAGGACCAAAGGTTCAGGTCCGATTCCTATGCCTAACGCAGATCCGATTGTAAGTGAAGACGACGTGACAGAGGACGATGACGATCTGGACGCACCGCCAAAAACCTCAAGTCAAAGGTCAAGCCAGGCCGTGCAGAAGCATTCGACAGACGTGAGAACAACAACGCCAGACGAGCACCCTACCAGTGGCGACATGCAGGCGACAGAGAAGCCAAAGAACAAAGGTTTCCGTATTGGTGGGAAGGCAAAGCAAAAGCCGGCAGAGCCTGCGCCGCGCGAGACTGCGGTACCATCACCGGTACCCAAAGATCAACCAGGTGACGACCTTGCCTCATATCAGATGGTGGCGAACGTCGCTGCATCGCCGAAGAAGCCAAAACGGACGTTCAAAATTGGAGGGAAGGGAAAAAGCGGCACGAAAAGTGGCTCGCAGATCCCTGAAGCAGCACAGCCAATGGCAGACCGGACAAGGGCAACCAAATCCCCCAGCGTGCAGCTTCCTTCATCGCCGCCCGCTGTGAAAGAGGAATCTCCAGTTGCAGAAGAGCCTGTACGCGAAGAGACTGCGGAAGAGAAGGCCGAGAGGCGAAGGGCTGAGTTGAAGCGCAAGACTGATGAAGCAGCAAAGAAACAAGCGCAAAGCAAGAAGAAGAGACGTTTTTGAAATACCACTACAGGTTTTGGTTGTGATTCAAGAAGTTTATGACGCTGTGAATGTGTCTGAGAACTGTGTGAAGCGATACAGGGTGCGATGAAATGTGCCCGAGTGAAATCGTGCTGCGCTTCCATGGCAAAGTGAATTCTGTTTCGTTTTTGCGCTGCGCGTGCTGGTCTTATTCGTGATTGCTCCACACCTCTGCCTTCACCTGCTCACCCTGCTCACCCTGCTCGCTCGTTCTATCCCCACACTTTTGGATCACGGGCAGCAACAACTCAACTGCATAGTACTTACTATAACAATTTCCGGCTACTGCCAACCAAAACGGCAAGATGTGTTTTTATCACTGCAAGTTCATCCCGGCCGTTTGTTTGGGATCCCGCTAACATGCGCCAGATATCAACTTCACCAAGTGCCAACACGCGTCTTTCTACTGTGTATCCTACTGCGATAAGGCCAAAGCATTGAGCTTGCCGTTACAGTAAGTATATGCCTTCTGTACAACAACGAGTCGCCGCTGATACGAGCAGGGACAGTCATTCACGTGGCGGCGACGGCGCAGACACCAAGCCAGACACTCTAGCTGACCCGCCATCTTCTCAACCACCAGCATCCGCAAACGCCAATAGTTCTTCGCATTCGCACTCGCAGCACATTACGCACAACATGTCTACACTTGCCCATCACGATACTGGTACTTCTCTTAGTCAGCGTCTCAACACTGTGCCCGTCGACGATGCAATGTCTCAACACATTGCTCAGATTCCACGCTCCGTGCTCGTAGACAGCAAAGAGAGTATTCTGACAGATGGTATCTCGCATGCCAGTTCAGATCTGGACATACAGGGTTCTCGTAGCTTGCGCATGGCCGTGACTTTGAACAGCCAATCACATCCGTCTTGGGGCAACGCACATGAAGGTAAGAGCACAAGTTTCATCGTTCCAAACATATTGTATACTGGTAACTAGAAAGCTGACACTTTTCAAGCTGCCCACAATAATGTCTCTGGTACTTCAGAAGCGTCCGCCCGCCGTGGCTCGGCTGCCAGCGCCACGACCCTTCGAGGACCTTCCAGCCCGCGAAAGCCGATTCCGTCCCAATGGCTTCCCCTAAACAGCAGTCCAAATTTTGCAACAGCGCAGCGCGCCAAGCAGAGGGATCGCAGGAAGGGTTCCGTGAATGGTTCACCAGTCGATTCGAAGACCCTCGGCAGTGCACGCAGCTTGACGGACCTGAAGAAATCAAATGCTGCAGACGGGGCTTCATTCTTGACGAAGACGGCGTACACGGCCGTCGAGAGTGACATTACTTCGCCCCCTACTACCCGTAGCCCTACGAAGCATCATCGAACATCGTCCAAGCCCGCGTGGAACAGTCCGACTGGATCGCCGCTTCGTGACAGCACACAGCAGCAGCCGCATCTCATCATCAAGACGTCACCTGTGAAGGCTGCCGTACCAAATGCTGGTGTGGGAAGTCAACGCCACAGGCGCGGTGACAGCGTGGCCACTTCTGCAGGAGATACAGTCTATCATTCTGCCGAGAGCTCACCGGTACGGGGATCTGTGGAGGCTGAAGCACCTCCAGAGACCCTTGAGCATATCCTGAAGCTTCGTCTGAGTGCTGACAATGAGTGTAAGCAGGCTTCTACCGGCCCCAGTCATCTGCAGACCGCCACCGGTATTAGCACCAAGCCAAGCCTCAAGATCGTGATTCCGGCTACAGATTCATCTATCACTTCTGGTGACCAGTCAGCGGGAGCCTGCTCTTCAACTTCAGGCGGCAGTCCATGGAGCGCAACATCTGCCCCGTCCCTGTCTCGCATCCCTCGTGCCGCTGGAACGTCTGCGACCTCCGCTCGTGGCCCGACCCTCAGCTCCTCACTCAAGCGAGTGCAACCTGCAAAGTCGCTGACATCTCTGAAAGCCAAAGCAGATGCTCAGACCAAAAATACGCTCACTATGCAGATGGAGACCACGCCAAATACCACTGTCCGTCATGCCCACTTCGTCGATACCTGCGACTCGCCGCAGAACTCAACGAACCATACCATCATACACTCCACGCCTCGTTTGGTTCCTTCGACTGCCGCAAGCGATGTCAGCCCCGTCTCCGCCCTTGGCGGATCAGACTCGGAAGAGGATGCCGCAACGATGCCAGAGCAAGCTAACTTTGCGAAGCCTGCCAGTGAATGCTCAAGAGCTTCAAGCCTAAGCACCGTCAAAGCCGCACCATCTTACCGTGATCCAATCCTGGCGGATTCTGCTATCATATACAGCAAGCAATCGGGCGTTTGTGGTACGATCCTCGACCAGCCACTCAACGTCTCACCCATTATCGTCATGATGGCTCACAACATTGATACAGGCACGTTCAACAAAGGCAAACAACCTCATGATGCACACGATCTTGATGCACACGATACCGAATCCGCTCTTGTGGACGCCAGCGTCGATACCTCGTCCCCTGTTAGAGGCAGAGCAGCACAATTCGTTCCCACACCGCGTCGCCAAGCAGAGAGCAGCGAGCACTCGCTCCACTCAAGCCTCAGTTCAGATTTGCGCGCGACTGCACCTGAGTTCGTCCCCTACCCATCGGCTTCTCCGCAGCAAGAGAACACAGCCGCTTCGGCACCGCAGCAGCTCGAAACCCCGACTGATCTTCTTGGCCCCATGAAGTACGAGCTAGACATGTACGGTATCCCATGGTTCTACTACATGTATCAAGTCCAGATCGCCTATGAACAAGGCTTCCAAACCGGCCGCGCCAAGTCCCCCAAGAAGCCTCGTCAGAAGAAGACCAACCCCGCGCGCGCCCAGACTTACGCAGAGGCGTCAAAGCCTTCTAACAAGCAGCACTCCTCCTCCATGCCACCACCAGCATCCACAGTGCCCCTCGCAGAGCAGCGAGCCCAGCGCCTGTCCGAACTTTCCAACGCCGAAGGTGCATTCGAATCGCACGATGGCGATGGAAGAATCACACCATTCCGCGAACAAAACGACCTCATAGACGCACACTCCGCCCTCGGCAACATGGTCATCACCAACCGCCCCTTGCCTGGCATCGACCTCACCTCCATCCGCAACGTGCCCGAAGGTCCGCGCCATAATGCCATGCAACCCCATCACCGCAATCAGCATCGTCGCTCAAACACTCGCAGCGACAATGGCT
>QVXC01000690.1:0-11446 GCA_003501895.1 Phaeosphaeria sp. A1 3.1a | reverse complement strand
AGTAAGCAGGTGACTAACAGAGTCACGTGAAATGTAGTTCACAGTGTACCGTGTGAACTGAGGTGCCAGGCTGACATATACAATGTCTTCTTCTTCAGTCACCGTACGACTTCCGACCCATCGAATTCGCTCGGATATACTGAACTGCTTCAAAGAATAGTTGCGCAAGGCGGTGAGTGGGATATCGGTGGTATCGTGTATCGGCTGGCCTAGCGACGTTTTGTCGCCTATGCGCGATCCTTCGCGAGAAAGGAACTCGACTGACACTGGCGCGATCAGCTCTTCGAGTGTCCATACTCGACTGAACCATTCGCTCTTCCGGAACGACGCCTCCCAGTAGCCATCTGCAGCCGTCTCTGTCACAGCTGACAACGACACGTCTAGCAAAAAGGAATAACATCGAGCCGCGTTCTGATACCATTGGAACATCGAGTTGATTGCCTTCGAGCGCTCTTTATTATCCCATTTGTCATGCAGCACGTGTCGATCCAGGAGTGCTGCAACTCGTCTTGAGCCGCCTGTTTGGCGCAGAACTTAAGCTTCTGGTAGCCTTCTTCTTTCTCTTTGTAGCTACCATTACATATATCTTCAATGAGGATCTCGGAGTCGCTCCATCGGTGAAATAGGATGGCGTAGGGTGGTACCGGCTTGCCCCGAAAGTCTGACAGTATCAGTCTGTCCAGCGCGTCAAAATGGAGAAGGCGCATAGCGCTTGCAGCCTGGCGAGGCAGTGCATGTAACTGGACTGGACGTGCTGCTGCCTACAGTAACCACCCTGCGTCCTGCACCGCCTCGACACACCATTTGCGCCGCTAGCTAGGCGGCTCTGCTCAAAGTACACTGCCAGGACTAAAACTTTACATCAGCGTTAGTAGATGACCGCTAGCACACTTGCGAAACTCCCGTACAGCCTGCAGCTAGCGCCTCAAGTCAACGATCCTGCAATAGACCCTGATTTAGTGGTCCGAAGCTTGCTCCGATACTTGGCAATATGAATTCAAGCAATATTGGAATATTCTGCTGGTTAACTCAGGCCTGCGGTATCTGGGCATCCTATAGCATGTAGTTATAAGCTCACGACAGAGCGCTGTTGTCACTTCAAAGTAATGGCCTGATGTCGGTGACACGCGAACTTCAATGATGGAGGAGTATTCAGGTTGCATGCATTAAGTGACACTAAATTTTCCATAGCACCATGCACAAGTAGCCGTCCAGTATTAGGGCGATGGAGAGACTCAAGGCAAACGAGATCAGTGTACGAATACGCTAGAGAAGCTCTTCACGATGCTTCGCGATCTATGACGCTGGCAGCCTTCTCTATCTGGCGTAAACAAGGCATTTAAGACTAACTGCCTAATCAGGAGAGGCAAGAACAGGTGTGGTGAGCGCATGGAGCTAAGGTCTTGCTCAGCTAGGAAAGGCCAATCAGCAATCCTCTATTCATAAGCTTAGGCATATATCTGATCTCCATTCCCACTTTCAAGTGATCAGCCAAAGCCTATTTTATAGTCAAGGTGGCCGAAATCGCAGGGCCATGAGATATTTCATCACGAGTTGAAAATGACGGACTGTCCCGTGAAAGTGTTTGGCACGAGGAAAAAGAAGACCGCGCGAGATATCGGAAAATCAGAGATTTAATTCTCCGCATCAATGGATGGATACGTGGCTTCTACCGCGAGGCGCGTGGCTCAAGTCGAGCTCCATCTCCCGTGCCCTCTTGCTTGCACGACGCTGCTAGTCATGTATGAGCCTCGCCCGTCGCCCAAACTTCATCCCATCACCAACTGTATGAATTCTGCACATAATTGTGAACCCTTCCACTCAAGGTCAATGCAGTATCTGCAAGCGCTATGGGCTCGGGCACTTCGGCCTCCTCGCCGCTAACCATTGTTCGACTACCTCTTGCGTAGCCCGTGCCCCATCCTCATCGAGGCTATCGGAGCCATGGGAGGTCATAGATGATGCGCGCGTAGAGAATACAGACTCTGCACCAGCTGAAACAGTCAACGCTTCGACCAAAGATCCTCCAAGGACAACGTACCTGATCGAGAAGACACTACCGAGAGATTTGGCGTCGATGCGCCCTCCAGAGCTTGAGGTGGAAGGGAATCACCCAAATTTCGTTTCGAGCGAGACCAAAATCGTCTGAGACGAGTCTGCTCAGTGGGGATCCCGTTTTTGCGACACATGTTTCGCGCGCGGTTGTCCAGAAGTTGTATTGTTCAAGGCTCTTCGAATACGAAAGGAGCGAGATATTTATTAACTACAACGACATGGCCCGAGCTTGCCATGTGACAACTATGATATCATGAATTACGCAGCATCGTATTGAGAAACAAGTAAAGTTAAGCCCAATTTGCTCTGAAGAGAGCTTAGTTACGTACTAGGTCCTCAATGTTTAAGCTTCACCCATCTTGGTTACGCGTCAGTGCGAAATTGCTGAGGAATAGCATAAAATCCATTGGTCACTGACATCTGATAAACCAGTTGTGTATCAGATGGGATCCGGGGACATGTACACAGATAAACAACCAAGGTTTTGTTGTGGTCTACCCAGCAGTTTTACGTTGCGGTAGTATTTTGGTACTTTCAGAAGTTCTCGACATCAAGCTTCCTACTAGACTCCCATCTTGCTTCTGATTTCATCTGTCTGCCTGAGAAAACTACCTTCTTGTCACAGCACAGCCTCTAGGTCCAGCAAGTTCAACGTTCCGAACAAGGCAGACTCCAGATGGACGCAGAAGTTGTGAGTACTTCACTCCCCTAGCTCTGTGAACAATTTGATGACGATCAGAAGCCTCTCCCCATAGCGAAATCCACTCCGGAAGCAGTGCAGTGATCTCCACGATCATCATTAGATTCGCCAATAGACTTACCGTCGCCTTCGCCTTGACGGCCGGTTTGTCCCCCGTTAGATCCCTTGATCTTGTTGTCCTCGGTGGCCTCACTGAGCTCTTCGCGGGCGCCACATATATGGAACTGGGCAATTTCCTAGCTGCAATTACTGGAGACAAACACTACCATGTAGAGGAGGCGCAAGAATGGAAGGAGGTAGATCTTTACCCGCAAGCTGAGGAGGACGAGATATACATTCTGATGGCAAAATACGGACTGGTGCACGGACGTGTGCAGCTAATCATGGAAAACGTATGTGCAAACAAAAGCGTATAGGTGAAGTGTAACCGCGTAGGTGAAGTCATATGACATCCTATTGTAGTAGGCACTGCCCAGTAGGTAAGTGCACTTACCTCTGAGCTGAGAGCTTCTGTACACAATCATCACAACAGACACACCACGACAACTGATAGCAATACAAGCGTCGATACGCAGCACCTAATTGACACTGTTCCTACAGTAACTAGGATAGCCTTATCTAGCTTGTCTAAGACGCATAGCATTTCATCATGTACTAGAAAGGGCCAATGAAGGACTACCCTCTCTAGACATATGTATTTGCATTACTATTGAGCTCAAACAGGTAGTATAATTTGATGGCTGTTCTAGCGCGAAGAGGCAAGAGGCGTAGCCATTAAGCGAAATGTAAGCAATAGCTGGAGTGCCTGTCTGCAGACGCTCGAGGGCCATAGCAGTTTGGTCAGCTCACTGGCATTCTCGCACAACTCATCGAGGCTGGCGTCGGCGTCGGACGACAGTACCGTCGAAATTTGGGACGCGCATAGCAGCGCGTGCTTGCAGACGCTCGAGAGGCGAAGTGACTCAGATCTTCCGTTCATCCTTTCGACACATCCCTGAAACGAAGGTGTTAACGACAACCAGGAGGCTCTGCATTATGATTTTAACATTATTGTAGACACTCTCTAGATTTCTATGGAGCAGCTCTATAGTACACTAGGGGGATGCAATCAGTGTGGGGATACTTGTCGTGTTTGACCTTGACACAGGGATGGACGTTACTACGAAGCCTTAACAGTCCGCAAAGGCTGTCCACAGAGGGATCGAGCCGCACGAGAGCGATATTAGAGAGCTGCAGCGCGAGAAGAAGCAAAGTATACTGGTTGCAACTGCGAGGAATCTAATCTCCGCACACTGCCTTGAGAACTTTGGGATCCGTCTCATATCACGAAAACATGGCATCAAGGCTCCACCTCGACCCACGAAGAACAAGACAACATTGTCGCAAGCGTTGAGCACGGAGACAGGTTCTAAGCGGGGCGCGTCTCGGTCTCTTACCAAAGGTCGAAGCCAAGTCTACAAGCTCTTTTCATATCTAGGCATTGCAAATTCCTCCAAGATCAAGAAAACCTGCTTCACGGCCATGAACACGTTTTAGTTCACCCGAAACAGAGGTCCAAAGCGCGCAGCTGAGAATATGGCCCCTGACGAATTCGAGGTACCATCAGCTAAGAAGCGACTCGAAGCCCAAGAGCAAAGCACGTCTGTAGCAGTCGGAGTGAATCCCCAGAGCCCAAGAGAAGCAGAATCACACACTACTTGGCGAACAGCTCTGACCAGACCAGCAAAAAGACTTTCCGGATCCCATCCTCAATGACCCACGACGGACGAATCAACAAGACCACAACTTCTTCAAGAGGTTAGGAGCCATCAGGTGGGTGGCCAATGGAGCATATGTCGAAAGAGGCCCGTGATAACGTTGTTGGGGCTGCGTTCGGTATCCTCGTGTCTTCATGCATTGCGCGGTTGCCAAAGCGCTCCATGCTCTGATGGCAGCTGCTGGACGCAATAGCTCTCTGGTGAGTGCCTGATCCGTGGCGGTGGTGGCTCCGAGCTCCGAGATCCTCGAGGGTGGATATGGCTTGCAAACCGTTGCGCTCCTCTCGCATATCCTGGCTGACGGAATGTTCCATGAACTGACCGTGGCTGTGGGACGCGGCGGGCTTTTCGTGGATGGCAGACAACAGCAAATGCACTGAACTGCGGTGCCGGCCCGGCAGAGCAGGTTCTGAGGTCGACGACCGTGGTCGTGGTGATGGTAGTGGTAGCGTGCTCTTCCTCGCCTTCACATCAGTCGACGTCGACATCATATGCGCCTTCTCCTTCTTTGACGTCGTCGTCCGCACGGCAATCCTCGCCGACGCTGTATGTGCGCTCTTCACGGCCGGCGTCGCTCGCAGCCTGCCTATGGCCGTGGACGGGACATGAGGGACATCTCTCGGCTAGGTATCGGGAGGGACCAACGAGGGCCGGGCGCTGGACCAGTGCGGGAATTTGTGCGATGGCTACTGGGGCAGCGCGCTGGCATGTTCAAAGCATCGCGGTGTGCACGGCCGCAAGAGGCCCGACAAGAAGATGGGGCGAAGGCGTCAAAGAGCAGCAACCGTCCGCCGTATCGTGAGCGACTAATATCAAGCCGCCCCGGCGCTGCCCATGCCTTGTCTGAACAACATGCCCACTGCGGCGCGCGAGCAGCGTCACGTAGAGGCGCGGAGCTGGCCAGCAGGTGACGAAGCAGAAGAGGCGACGATGGACTAACCGAGTTGGCGCGCGCGTGCGAGGAGGTCGAGGTTGGAAGACGGGCGACGGAGCGGACGGCAGATGACGGCCGGCGCTGAGGACATGGATCGATGGCGACGGGTGTCGAGCGGCCGGCGCCTGGCTCGGGTGGCTTGCGGCCCGCTTTCCTTTCCTCTGGTCCCACCAGCACGTTCCTCACAACATCATCGCACAGAGCCCCCATAACATAGTCATCCAGCTGTTTGATCTTCTACTCAGAACACCAGCAGCTTCTGTCATTTCACCGACTTCGTTCGTTTTGTCGCGATCCTGCATTTTTCGAAGATTCAGACAAGCATTGTAGGATGTTCGTCCAACGTGACAATGAGCTAAAATTTGGTCAAGGCACCAGACTCGCCACAGTTGGCAAGGAAAGAGATCTTTCACGCTTAAGGAGTCACGCCGATCGCGGTCTCGCGCTTCCTCATCTCCTCCATTGCTGCTGATGTATCAGCGACAAAATTCTCAAATCGTCCAAGGTGGTCCTAGAGGCATACCTAGAAGGGAGTTGACGGCGATGCTTGAGGCTGCATCTTGTTGCTTGAACATGCGATATCAGATGGAAGGTTCGAGGTGAAGACAGCTGACTCCTGAAATGCCACCAGGCCTTAGATAGCATGGCTCGCAATCGACAAGATTAAGCACATAAACACACACATATATATACGTGGACCTGATATCCTGATTATCAGTTCCAAGCGTGTCACACAACATCTATGATATGTTTACCTGTGTACCTTGTATGTCAAATCGAAAGCGCTGGGGCTAGCGGCCTTTCGATCAAGTGTATGCAAAGTCATTAGTAGGGCGTTGACTAAAAGAGCGAGCGAGGACATTCTAATCTTGTTGGCTATTACATCAAATGATTGCCGCATAGTCGTCGAATCAAGCAGTCTGTAGGTTCAATGTACGTGTCCCCGGTAATCAATGTCCTCCGTTCTCCCATTTTGTTTTCCAAAAACGTTACCATCCACGGCATCTGCAGGATGTCACAATATCTGCAACTATGAGCAAATTTTCTAGGATTTTATGAGCGCAAGCGCTCGATGCTGCTTACATTAGAGAAGATTAGGCTGTCCCGTCGCGTGTATCTTAATATCGTTGCATCTAGGCTTGTGCACGCTGGTCTATACGGTTCCTTGGATTATCGCGAGTGTTGTGGGTGTTTCCACCTCGTCTTCTACCTCTTTCAGCGGCTGATTCGATTGCGTTGACTGGCGGCTCATGGATTCAATATGTGCAGCACTCCTGCTTCCGTTTGCGCTGACGTAAGTGAAAAAAATAAAATCAAAAAGCGTATTCATCAATCGCTCAACGGAAAAGGATGAGAGCATTTTTCAGCCGCTCTGCAGCGAGAAGAAAGAGAAATGAGTTTCTATTGATCGCTCTGTAGCTGCCAAATTTAGTGTAGTAGCTTTCTTCTATCGCCCTTGTGAAGAGATTCATATGACAGCGAGTCCACGATCGTCACACTATCTCATAACAACTGTAGGTTAGAACCATTTCATGCGGCCCCCCTTGTCTTCTTGGAATCTTTTCGAAATAAAAGACTGCACGAATAGCCTAGATCGACCAACAAAAATCGATATTCGAGTGCATTAATGTTTCCTGTACACGCATGCTATCGGCCTAACGGGTGCTACTTCCAATGATTACACTCGACGTCATAGGCAGTGCTTATGTGATAAGCTGCATGTTCTCCGTTATCCGCTTGAAAGACCACGTTACGAAAGCAATGGATCAGAACTAAGGGGACAACCGGCGGTGAGTTTGGCTTGATCGCCCGCTTTTGTTCGAACGCGTCTGTTGGCGCATCCTCAATCCGTCCGAGGGCCACAAATAGCTCTCTTTCAGCGATGATAGCGCCGCAGCTAACTATGACAAGAAGGAGGCAAGTCTAGTTGCACTAGTGAAAGACATATTACAACCACGTTAGTCCAAGACGGCGACACCCGCATCCTACAGGAAGTGGTGTCTCCACTTTACGACCCAACTTAGTCCGAACAGCACTGCTATACTTGCACTGTTAGTTGATCACAGTATATCCATATGCTGCAAAGGAAGAGGATGCATCAGGCGATGGACTAAATCCTCCTCGTGTATCCAGTCGTAACAGGAAGTTCAGCCATTGCGAAAATAGGAAAGCGGAACATGGGGTCTTAGACTTTTGCCAAACCCTTGGCCGATTAGTCAGGAACTATAACGCAGGGCGATGTATGACAAGCGGTGCAGCATCACATCCTCACAAAACAACGCACGGCGATGTGTGACAAGCGATGCAGTATCACATCCCCACATAACAACGCAGGGCGATGTATGACAAGCGATGCAGTATCGAATCCCCACATAAGAACGCAGGGCGATGTATGACGAGTAACGCAGGGCGATGTATGACGAGTGGCGCAGTGTCATATCCTCACATAAGCAATGTAGTATTATCATGCAAGCGATAAATTAACAGTAGGAGTTATAGCCTATTTTGGAAACACGTGTTTGTGCTCGCCTGCTGGTTGCCACTTGACCTAAGCTATTGTGTCAAAAACCTTTAAGAATTCTTTTTAGCTATAAATCAGTGACTTTGATAGAACGAAAATATCTAACAACTACACTGAAACGAAAAGGAACAACATTGATCGAGTTTACGAATTACTTTTGTCAGCCAAGATGGAAGTGGTCAAGCAAGATGGGAGTGCAATAGCCTCTACATCGGCTAATGGCAACAACGAGTACAAAGTTGAATGCAATCAAGTTGCTCGTCACTATGGCCTGAATCTCGGCGAGATCGAGGCCCTTCTGCCATGTACCCCCTTTCAGCAGGATGTTTTGAACTGGGCTATCTGTGATACACGGCGTGCTATTGGCCAAGTCATCTACAACGTTGCAAAAGATATCGACGTTGAACGATTGGCCGCTGCATGGGAACAAGTCGTGCGACAAACTCCGGCATTACGCTCCTGCATGTTCAGTTCAAAATCTGGGGAGAACTTCCAGGTCGTGCTATTGGACTGTTTTACATGGACACATGTAATGCACATGGAATCGGAAGAGCGTGCTGCTGAGAAAGAGGCGAGTGTTGCGATGACGGGCGCTCGATGCAACAGATATGCTGTCTTTGAGAACCAAGGCACAGAAGAAAAACATCTCATCTGGACATTCCACCATGCTCTAGTAGACACCAATGTCCAAGATGATATCCTCCGGAAGGTCCTCGCGGCATACGACAGTGACGGGGTACCGCATTTTACTAGAATCGACAAGATGACGAAACCTACCATCCACGACGAAGACAATGTGGCCCTTTTTTGGCAGCAGCAATTTGCCGACTTGGGGTCCTCTGTATTTCCTGTTCTCCCTCTGTCCTCACTTCAGCCATCTCCCAGCGAGCGAGCAGAGCACCGCATTTTTTATCCAAGCGCAAGAGAGCAGAAAGCAGACGAGCCAGCCATTTGCCAAGCAGCGCTTGCTGTACTGCTAGCTCGATACTCTAATGCACCGGAAGCGCTTTTTGGATTCGTTGTAGAGCAATCTCGATGGTTGGAAAAGCAGATGGGCCCTATTCATGGCCCGACACGAACCATCATACCTACTCGTATCTCCTGCGCGCCTGAACAGTCCATCTCGGATCTGATCCGAGCGGTTGCAGCTCAAAATGCGACTTTACGAGGCTTTGAGCAGACTGGGCTGGAGAGCATCCGCAAGGCTGGGGACTTTGCGTCTGCTGCTTGCGAATTCCAAACTGTGTTAGTGGTAACCAGTGACAAGAAGCCACAGATATCTTCCAAGCTTCGCAGAGTGGCCAAAGATGCAGATAGATTCGTCCCTTACTCGGACCGTGCATTGCTGCTTCATTGCCAGATGATGAGGGATTCGATCACACTGTTCGCACACTACGACCCGAGGGTGATTGGGAAGAAACAGACAGACCGTTTCTTAAGACAGCTGGGACATCTGATTGATAGCTTTCAAGGCGACATGGCCCAACTGTCTATTGCTCAGATCAACATCATTACACCGGAAGATCGCGCAGAGATTGAGAGGTGGAACATGAAGCAACTCCAGACAACCGAGGCCTGCATCCACGATGTGATCACAGAGAAGGCTAAGATAAAGCCACAAAGCCCCGCCATAGTCGCTTGGGATGGCGAATGGTCGTATGAAGAGTTGGATCATCTGTCCTCACGTCTGGCTGGATATCTTCAATCATTGGACTTGGCTGTCGGGACAATCGTACCACTGTGCACTGGGAAATCCAAATGGGTTGTCGCAGGCATTCTTGCTGTACTCAAAGCGGGTTATTCCTTCACCCTTATTGACCCATCGGTCCCCCAAGCGAGAATTACCCAGATCTGCCGGCAGACATCCGCGAAAATTGCTCTGACATCTCAGAGCTGCCACAACAACATAAGAACCATCGTACCTCATTGCATTGTGATGAACAATGACCTGGTCAATTCGCTCGCTCGTAGTCCGGATCGACTCACGACTACCGCACAGCCATATGACTTAGCATATGTCATCTTCACCTCGGGAAGCACAGGTGAGCCAAAGGGCATTATGGTTGAGCATCGAGCTTTCGCGTCATGTTCAAGAGAGTTCGGTCCTGCTTTTGGGATCAACGACCGCACAAGAGCGCTTCAATTTGCCTCTTATGCTTTTGGTGCGTGCCTCATGGAGATGCTTACCACCCTGATGTGTGGTGGCTGCGTTTGTATTCCTTCTGAGGTGGACCGAATCAATGACATACAGGCTTTCATCAACCATGCTACGGTAAACTGGGCTTTGTTCACACCCTCATTTATTGGTGCGATCGAGCCGGAAAACGTGCCCAGCCTGGAAACCTTGGTGCTGGTCGGAGAACCAATGTCAGCAGAAATGAGAGATGCCTGGGCCTCTTGCGTCCGACTGTTATACGGCTACGGTCAGAGCGAAAGCTCAACAGCTTGCAGTGTGGCTCAAGTGTACCCAGACACGACAGATCTGAACAATATTGGCCGCGGCGCAGGCGCTCGCCTCTGGATCACTGATACGAACAACGTCAACCGCCTTGCACCAGTAGGTTGTATTGGCGAGCTCATCATTGAAAGTCCGGGTATTGCAAGGGGGTACCTAGACAAGACAATGGACCGGTCCCAGTTTCTTTCTGGTAACCCTGAGTGGTATTCCCAGGAAGAACAGGTCGAGGGTGTCAAATTTTATAAGACCGGAGATTTAGTGCACTACAGGATGGACGGAACTGTTGCGTACATCGGACGACAAGACCTGCAGATTAAGATTCGAGGACAGCGCGTGGATATCGGCGATATCGAAAGCCACCTACGCCGTCAATTACCTCATCACTTGAAGGTCGTAGTAGACACTGTTCAGAAAACAAGAGCAGAGAAC
This sequence comes from Phaeosphaeria sp. A1 3.1a, assembly GCA_003501895.1. Classification (NCBI taxonomy): domain Eukaryota; kingdom Fungi; phylum Ascomycota; class Dothideomycetes; order Pleosporales; family Phaeosphaeriaceae; genus Phaeosphaeria; species Phaeosphaeria sp. A1 3.1a. Next base: position 592 of record QVXC01000690.1, on the reverse strand, counting down.
GAATCGACTCTTATCGCCTTCATACTTGGACCAGCGAAGCTGAACGACGAGGCAGGCCTTCAACCTTCGTCGGTGGTGACAGACAATATACTGGAAAATATCGTGGCGAAACGCATAGGAACGCAATTGCAAGAGGTTGTTCCTAAATACTGTGTGCCGTCCCTCTACGTTCGGATGGAGAAGGTCCCGACAACAGTGACGGGCAAAACAGATCGTAAGATGCTGAAGTCTATAGCTAGCAGGCTATTGAATGATTTGGATAGCAAGCAACATTCCCAGCCAAAGGTCCAAATGGGTGGCTCACCTGATAGTCCGCACGAGCTTAAACTTCAGGAAGCATGGTGTCGTAGTCTGAAGCTCGATCCTAACGCTATTAGCGATGATGGCAACTTCTTTGAGCTAGGCGGAGACTCCATTGCAGCCATAAAATTGGTCAACATTGCGAGATCTTTGGGAGTGGTGTTGACGGTAGCGGATGTCTTAGGTTTAGGTTAGGGTTAGTTTAGGGTTAGGTTTTAGGGTTAGGGTTAGGGTTAGGGTTAGGGTTAGGGTTAGGGTTAGGGTTAGGGTTAGGGTTAGGGTTAGGGTTAGG
>QVXC01000689.1:0-11482 GCA_003501895.1 Phaeosphaeria sp. A1 3.1a | reverse complement strand
TGTAAGGTGACTCTGTCTAGGGAGTATCTTGATGAACCTTCGTACTGAGAGATACAAACTGGAAAGCTTGTGCGATGCATGCACACTATCGCCTACCACACGAAGATCCACCCGCTCACCGTAAGCGTCAACCTCAGCGTTTATGTTCATATTTGGAGCCAAGCGGCCGAGATCTCTTTCTTACGTGCCGCAAGTCTTAGGTTCGCCTTAGTTCTGGGTTATCTTCGTGCCTGACACGTACTATTCGGTAATTTCACACACGGCAGAGCTGGCTCTGCCGAGTATCTCGCCTCGAAGAAGATCGGGCGCTGTCTGCTGGTGGATTGTCTGACTTTTGCGCTGGCCAAGCAAAAGCCGCCTGCTGCTGTCGGATATGACCGGTGCTGACTGGCATGATAGAAAGACGTGGTCTTCGAAATAGGCACGATAGTGAGGCAACATACGCATCACTAGTCTTGCTGAGAAGGATGTGTTCATAGGTGTAGTAAATTTCGTTCGGTGTACGTTCTGGTGCATTGACAGATCACCGCCATGAAGAGACGCTAGGACATGGAACAAATTGGATATCAAGACTTGGTAGAGCGGCACTAGTCACATGGCACGTTTCGTCACGTAGCATGGGGCAGTAAAGACGTGGCATCTGCAGGCTTGAATTTGGGTAATGTTACGACCCCGTCAACAGAGCAGTCATCTCGAACCCTCTTTCAAAGATTCGTAAGAGCTATTTGCAGTACCCCAAGCTCTGGAGAATGTTCGGGCCGAAATCACCACCTCCGGCATCATCGGGGTACATGTAGAAGGCGAGCGCGATGGTGGCATAAGTACCCAGACACATGGCGCCCTCGAGGAAGTTGCTTTTCCCGTCTTGCAAAAGATAGTTTACAATCAAGACCGAGGTGAAGAACACGGTAGTCTCGAACCCCTGGAAATGCAGGGTCATGGGCTGGTGCAGGATCCAGCCGATGATCACCAAGAATGGGGTGATGAGGAGAGCAATCTGCATGGAGCTGCCTATGGCCACGTTTATGGCGAGGTCCATCTTGCCTTTATAGGCGACGACAACGGCGGTGGCGTGCTCTGCGGCATTTCCGACGATCGGAATCAGGACAAGACCGACGAAAGTCTTGCTGATGTGCGCAGATTCGACAATGGCATCGATGCTGTCGACAAGGAACTTGGCGCACACGGCCACCATGATAGTGACAAGGATGAGAGCAGCACTGGCAGCGGCAGGCGGCAGGGTTTGGCTTTCCTCTTGTTCGTTCTCTGCTCCCTGGTTCTCTACATCCACAAACAAATTGCGGTGCGAGTAGAGCTGGAAGTAGAGGTACAGCACATAGAGCACGAGCAGAATGACGGCGGTCCCGTGCGAAAGCACAAGGATCATCTCGTCTGTCTCTGGATCGTTGACCTCGCCATCATTCATGACAACATAGAGCGTGGCAGGGATGATGAGCGATGAGGACGCAACAGCCATGAGCGAGGACATAGTCGACGCGGCTGTCTTGTTGAAGGTGCACTCTCGTTCGCGGATACCGCCAGCAAGGAAGCAGCAGCCGAGGACCTGTCGTAGAGTTAGAGAGTGGTAGATGGCGGAAGCGCGGGGGACTCGCCAGCAAGATATTGGACAGAATGCTGCCCAGCATGCTCGATTGCACAATCCGGATCTCGCCCTGCTTCAGCGCAACGATGCAGACCTGCGTCACTTAGTAAGTATGTTGGTGCCCCTAAAGCATTGCTCACGATGAGTTCTACAGCATTTCCAAACGTCGCATTCATAAGACCACCCAGCGTCTGGCCCAGTCTGGCTGACAGCTGCTCAGTAGCGAAGCTGAGCAGCGCAGCAAGCGGTATGATGGCAATGAAGTTGAGGACGAAGGTGAGGGTCGGGTTCCATTTCATTGCACCAGCGATTGTTCCAAGTGGTGCAAAGACGAGCAGAACATTGACATAATTGCTAGCAAGCACTGTGCAGATGACGAACGCGACATGGTTGAGTGGCTTCAAGAAGCGCGGCCCGTTCTTGAGGGTTTGTCTTCTTCCCAGAAGAGGACTGTGCAAGAGAGCATTTGTATCGGTTGGATGAGGCATGCTTTGCTACAATGGAGGTCTCGAAATGCTCTATCTCACTCATGGGCATCCTGGTATATATGCACTCTTTGCTGCCTGATCAGCATGCGTTTGATGGAGACTAATAGCAACACAGCACAGGCACCTGAATTCAGTCCCCACTGCCATCCGCTCGGACCCTGAGTCTGGACAGTATTCAGGCATGCAAGGTATCTGTGCAATCGGTGGACTAGCATACTTTGGTATAGCTTAAATTCACCCCCACGCAGCGCCCTGGTGACAGTGAGCACCACCGTCATCTCCCTCACTACGGATGCCTGAACGCCGTGCTTATTCCCGGTCCTGACAACATCATACGGGTGATTGATGACGAAACGCTAACTACGAATGCATGCAACGCACGATGTCACATTTGCCCGCTGGACGAATCAACAGAAACAACAACACGGTCAACCAAGTAGATATCGCGCAAGATGCGTGTGCTTGTTTCAATGGTACAACACGATCCAATCTTAAGCGATGCCGATTGAAGCTAACTACTTGCAAGTACGACATTTCGTATATCGGTTTCACTGCTCAGCAATTCTCGTCCTATAGACTCTTCTCTTGCCTTGGGGCTGGAGAGAACCACATCCCATACGAGGTGAAAACACCGTAGATCAGATCCATGGCTGAGAATTGCACAATCACCATATCTAGGTCGATGCTGAGCGAGGTGACAAAACGTGGTTGATTGAGATATGTTCCCGCGTCTGCATGTTGTCATATTCTTCGCCGTCTTCTATCATTTCGACTGCGACTTGGTCTCCACCCATGATGCTCCCCATGTCTACTCAGACCCCAGATGCACTGCGTCTTGTCCCGCAACTCGAAAGCCTTTTCGTCTGTCAGCAAAAGTTCGACCGAGATGGCGTGGCTGAGCCCACTGAATTGTCCCGGAGCTCCCGCCGGATCCCTTGTCTCCATATTTTCCGCTTCCTGCCACTTGTCTTGTTCGTCTTGTCCTCAAACCAATTATACAACTGTTCCAGACCCATGACACGCGCAGGTGCGTCCCACAGTGCTCTGAAGATAAGAGCCGCATAACTACACTGGTCCGACGAATGAACGTAGTCTGGCAGCTGTGCCGGAGCTGGATTTTGCCTATCAGACTCGATCAGAAGGGTTTGTTGATGCGTAAAGCGGAAGCGGGGCCATTACATACAGTGTCTCAGCGCAGAGTAGGCTCCAAGTGTCGCTTTTACGATACCCCCCCTGCTCGCACTCGCCGCTAGCAGGAAGCTGTTTCTCGTACATTGACACAGTTTTCTCCATGTCCTTGAGCATGTCTGACACTTGTTGCATGATAATGCCGCGAGTATCGTCGTCGATCTCTTCACAGAATTGCTTGCGGTCTTTCATGTACAACGAATAAGCCTTAGGTGTGTACGGGAGCGATTCCATAGCTAAGGGAGCAGTAGAGCAGAGTCGAAAACAAGATCAAGCAATCTGGTCTCTGTTGAAATATAACCTTCCATTGATGCGTTATGGCAATAGACACACTAAACAAAGAACACCAAGCACAGGTGTCGCTTGCACTAAGATTGAAGCTATCATGTGATCACCACGTCATGGTGTAAGCAGGATCTAGCTGCTGTCCAATGATTCTGTCTCAGATCCAGTTGCCAGGAACCTCAAGGGCTTTGATCTACTGTATATGCGCAGGTCAGCGGAGAATATCTAAGTCAGGCATCATGTTATCCAAGTAGTAATTGATGTAGTGCAATTTACATTGTGTCGGTGTTGGTTGTGTTTTCGATAGCCGCGATTGGTCCGCCTCAATAGCCTTGAATGCAATACCTGGCATAAGTTATCCTTGGCCATTACTAGAACGTCGATAGAAGTAAGACCAAGACATAAACGCTGCAACTGATGCCTGTACTGCGTTAGGAAGTGGCAGCCAGAATCGCTCTCCCATCTTTGCAGTCCCACTTGAGTTTGCGCCACGTGGCAAACAAAGTGCGTTTCATGACCAAGAATGCATGTCTCTCGGGTGGCGTGCCTCGATTGGCGACAAAGAAACAAGAGTCAGGACGAGCAGGATCGATCATACCTGCTTATACTTACTGCGCATCGTAAGCCGTTTGGAATCCTACAATTCTTGGATTTCCACCGGTCATTGTTACTGTATCAACAACTATGTCAACATGTTATTCTTGCGCATTACAGTACATATGTACAACACAGAGCACGAGCTTTCATGGTACAACTGCATCCCGGTCTGAGCATTGCATACTGTAACTCTAAAGATGGTCGTTCGAGATATTCATCAAGTAGTCGACATGCGTAATGAGCAATAGATGTGTTGTTCGCGACCTTGGATGCATAGAGCGATGCAGCCTCGTATGTAAGAATTCATCTAAGTTAGATCTAGCGTGGTCTGTGGCGCGCAATTTTCGTGCAAAAGCGGTTGAACTGCCCACGCGCCCTTGAGTATGGCCTGAGCTCGCCAGCTATGCATGTCAAACATGCTCCGCATAAAGCATCAAACGTGTCCCCAAGATCATCGGCTGCTTCAGAACGACATGGCTTGTCGCGCGTAATGGCGCCCCCCCAGTCACCTTCAGCCGGATGCTCACAATAAGCGCTGACTCCCAATTCCTCTGCTTATGCTCACTGTAAAAGTATGCACCTGACACACAACGCAACAAGCAGAAGCTAAATATGTAGAGACAGAACGATCCAGTGCCTCATAGATTCTCTATTCCATACAATCAGCATGTTCGACCTACCACGACTGCTCATTGTTTGCCTTTCGTTGGCCGCCGTCCAGGCCCTGCCACAACCTCAGGCCGCACCGGTTCCAGCGTTAGACACGCAGGCCGATGCATCGTTTGCAAAACTCCTCGCTCTGCCGACAGCCGTCAGACGCTTTCAAGCTCTGCTGACCAAGAATAACGATGACGGGGCAGAGCTACTTACGGGCGACGAGATGAAGAAGCAGACCGTTTTTCCGTTCACGCCCGAACCCAAAGAAGGGGTCCCGGTAGCACCTGGTGGTGTTACTGTCGCTGCTGTAGGCTATCAAGGCCTTTCATTGTGACTCATGAAGCTGATGTAAGCGCAGAACGTGGAGAGCTTCCCTATCCTGACTAATCTTGGCATATCAACCACGCTTGGCTTTATGAATGCATGTGGTATCAACACGCCTCACGTTCATCCCCGAGCGACGGAATTCCTGACTCTTGTTGAAGGTGAGAACCTGCGTTTTGGCTATGTCCTCGAGAACAATATCGTCGCTCCCGGCAGGAACGCCGAAATCGCAGGTAACTTGAAAAAGTTCGAAGGCACCGTCTTTCCCCAGGGTTCCATTCACTTCCAGTTCAACGACAGCTGCGATAGAGCTGTGTTCGTCGCGAGTCTTAATTCGGACGACCCAGGAACTCTTCAAGTCGCGCAAGGTTTCTTTGCGCTCAATTCCACGGTTGTTGGCGCTACACTCGGCCCTCCCGATGAGATCAATGGCCAAAACATCGAGGTATTACGGCAGGTTATCCCTGCCAATCTGGCACAGGAGATTGGCATTTGCTTAGCGCGTTGCAATGAGAGGCAGTAAACTGAACACGTACTTCTCTGATCTATGTTAAGAGTAACTTAATTCGGTAAATTAATTCTTTTCGCCGTCAAGTTGATTCTCGTATTGATGTCATGTCCTCCTAATCACCCTCGCTTGAGCCTATATGTAGACGTGGCGCATGCCGACTGCAATGGGTTTATTTTTTGTTTGTAGTGTTCAATCAGGCCATACCATCCTTGATAGTTCCATCCACGCGCAGCAATGCTCTTTATGTGACAAGATCACTCAGCGCAAAGTCAGCAGCTCTATGCTAGTCAAAGGCTCCCCAACTGGAGTCTCGAGCAGAAGGCAAAGTCATCGCTCAAATGACGAGTAAACCTTTTGAGATCAAGCGCGCTAATTTGTGGCAATTCAAATAGCGAGTGTTGCATGAACGTGTGACATCATGGAAAGAGTGATGATAGGGTAGGTCTGTCTAGTACTGTAATGCCGCCGTTCATCTCGCTACACAGAAACGCGTCAAAGCACTGGGTTCGCTACTGGCTCACCGACCTTGCATGACCAGTGGCGTACAAGAAGGGTTTGTAAGACCGGGAAATGAAAGCATCTTACTCGAGTATTGAAAAGAGATGATGCCTTGGTTGCTTGTACAAGTACTAGAAGGCGTCAGCAATAACAAAGCTGTCGTGGACGGGTTTGTCGATTAACCAGACCTAGATAGCTATCAATGATGCATGCTGTTGGTCAGCTTGTTTTCGGGTGACGGCCAGTTTTCCATGTCTCATCAATGACCTCTTGTGATGCTCAGACTCACCCGGACATCTGCAAGTGGCGCGTTAGACCCGCTGGTCTTACGAACGTTGAAGATGCATTAGACGTTAGCTGCAAGAACCTCGTGTAGCTTTTACCGCTAGTTGGTCATAATCTCACCCGTTGCCACTATGCACATCTGTTACGAATCAACTTGAATTTAAGCCCCGAGGACGTGTTCCTCATTCAGGCCGCTTATCCCACCAAAAGTCATGTTAGGCCAGCAGAGCATTGCTCAGCATAGCTGACATGACAGATGGGTTCGTAGAAGGCTGTCGCTTGACAGGCGACGTGCGCTACCCTTCGATATCATGTATATGTAACTGGACGCGATGTTCTCGCATCGAATATCGCTCGTCTACGCACTCACGTATCTGTGTGGAATGAACATGGACGTTCCACCACCTCGGCCTACGCAATGGCAGCATGTGCAACGGCAGAAAATAAAAGGCGCAAATGTCCCTCATTCCCGAAGACTGGCGACTTCCCTCAGCGTGGCAGCCAGAGAGCATATCAAACAGAAAAAACCTCAAGGATATCCCACGGCAATGTCGACTACTCACTCACAACGAGATACAGCTGACGGAAGACTATGACGCGACTCAACTGACACAAGATATCAAGGAAGGTAATTTGAAATGCGTCGATGTCACGAGGGCCTTTTGCAAGGTACGTTCAGGGCGTGCTATTATTCCAATCAACACACCAATACATGATGCTTACTATGGCAGCGAGCAGCGATTGCGCATCAGCTGACCAATTGTCTTACGGAAATTTTATTTGACGAGGCATTAAGCCGTGCCGAGCTGCTAGACCTACTCGTGTCCAGAGGAGAAGTCCTTGGTCCTCTCCATGGAGTTCCAGTATCTCTGAAAGATACTTTCCAAGTCCGCGGCTATGACACGTCCATCGGACTGGCTGCCTTGACGAAGAAGCCAGCGACAGAACACGCCACACTAGTGCAATGCCTACTTGACGCTGGTGCCGTTCTCTACTGCAAGACCAATGTACCACAAACACTTATGGCATTAGATACGCACAACAATCTGTTTGGACGTACCATAAACCCTCAGAATACTGCTGTCACAGCGGGTGGAAGCTCGGGGGGCGAAGGCGCGTTACTCGCCATGTGCGGCTCGGTTCTTGGGGTAGGCAGCGACATAGCTGGAAGCATAGGCATTCCGGCAATGTGCAACGGTCTTTATGGGATCAAACCTAGCTGGCAACGCCTGCCTTACAAGGGACAAGAGGACGGATGTGCACCAGGGCTATCCAAGGTCGGCATTTCAGCGAGTGTGGGTCCACTCGCGCGCTCTGTGCGTGACATGCAGCTTTTCTTTCAAGCCGTGTTAGGACAGGAGCCATGGACGGTAGATCCAGATGTCGTCCGCATACCGTGGCTCTCTTGTAGCTTAGGCAAGCCTTAATCATGGAGAATGGGTAAAGTCCGCTCTGACGGGCTGACCACGCTACATCCGCCGATTCTTGAGCTCCTGAACGAGGTGCAAAAGAATTTACAGATGTCTGGCGTCCAGACGGTGGAAATAGACCCAGCAAGTCTTCTGTCCTCTCTCCAAACAAACGCCGATGCGTTGTTCAACATAGATGGTGGGAACGCTATGCACGACCTCCTTGAAGAAGCCGACGAGCCTTTGTCGCCTTGGCTCGCAACTCGTTTCCTTGAGAGACGAGCGCCTTGCATGCTCTCGCAGTTGTGTAAGCTGCAGGTCGAACGTAACGAGCTACGCAAGAACTTCCTGTCGGTATGGAATGATCACGGTGCGGAACTCGACGCATTGGTGTGTCCAGTTGCCCCACATCCAGTGCCACCGGTCGATCGTTACAATTCTCTGAATTATACCAGTAGTGTCACGGTTTGAGTCTCTCTTGCCTCATGGATAACACGCACCTCACCTTCAGTGAGATGCGACCACCTTTCATACACTAGCGCTGTTTACAGCCACTGAGGTATAACTACTGTTCGTAGCTACACACAATACAACCAAGTTCAATCCTACACTTTCTTGCCGCACTTTGTGCACTCCACGCGACAAGTAGCTTTGTACTCCTGGATTGTCCAGCTGGCGTGATCCCGGTTCGCGAATTTGTAGAGGCCGAGATGCTTGGCGACTTGCCCTCATCGACTCCTATCAGTGAGTGGGACAGAGGGAATACAGAATTGTGTAAGTCAGGCTCTTTACAACGTTATGCCTTGCTCATGCTTGTGAAGGGACGAACTTTGATCGTTCCGTCTATCTTGGAACGTCACTCTCCATTCAGATCATTGTGCCGACTTTGGAACAGGAAAAGCTAGTACAAGTAATGGCGATGATTGATGTGGTGTTGAAAGGTCGACGGGATGCTCATGATTAGCGTATTCCTGTAAGTTAGTTGGTAAGTTAGTTAGCGTCTGACCATAGTATAGCGTGCCGACGGCGGGTGATACACTGTGGCTTATAGTTACGGGAGATTAGTTATAAAGTCACTAACGTTAATTTAACTTGACTTACCAAAGTCATAACACCGGCGATTCTTCATGGCTGCCAGTAGTGCGGCTCGCAGGTAGGGCTTCGGTAATTCAACGCCATCCTACACTTGAGACACTCTCCGCGCTGTTGAATCGGGCACGAGCGGCACCCCATAGTTGCCTCGGGATGATGACACACGTCTCGTCGAATAACTTGTTCAGTGTTATACAACGTGCTATCACATTCACGCGAAGACGTAGCAACTTCAGGGGTAGTTGAAGCGGATGATATTGCAATGGGAGATGTATATATGTGTTCGACGAGCTGTGTCATCGAACAAGGACTGAGGCGGCGTGACCCTATGACCTGAAAATGAGGACAAACTCATGCTTGCGCTCGACAGACCACTCAAGTGACTATCCTGTGTGCTTCTCGGCTGGTCTCATCAATGTGAGCAAAGCCAGCAAATTGACTGATATTGTAACTTCGATTAGTAAAATTGGCACCCGCACAAACCTCCGCTGATAACGGCAACGTTTTTACATCCTACGGCCCCTATTCGTTGCGTCGAACCAGGTTCTTGGCACGCTATTGCTGTTGCGCTTGAGCATAACGTTGGGCTTGCTGCACTTTATTCCATTTCCAGCCAGTTGCATCCGCTAGACGAGTAAAGAGCATAGTCCAGATGAAACTCCAAAGGCAAAGCCAATCCATAGAACCTTCAGCATTTCCCGTCCCATATAGACGTCGATGCCGTATGGCTGCAGCGTCGTATCCAATGCCTGAGTCAATGTAGCGTACATGAAATTCGCGGCGGCAGCAGCCACCAGCACAAAAAGCGATGATACCTACTAAGAATCAGTCTTGATTGCATCGATGATAGGAAGCGAGAAGTACGATCCACGCAATCTTCGCCACGAAGACCGGTACTACCGTGATGGCAAAGCCCCATAGCACAACCTCAGCTGCGGTGAGAACGGCAGCGACGATGAAAATCGAAGACACCCACCGGAAACCTCTTGAATACGCAAGGACAAGGTCCTGTAGGCTGTTTTTGAGCAACTTCTGCACAAGTGAGTCTCCGAGACCTAGGATATCGGCCGGGTCAAAATAGAAATTGGTTGATGGTGGTGAGCAGTACGTGATTCGCTCTACGCCATCGGCAATCTCTCCTTCGCAATATGACCACAGTCCGACTCGATAAAAGTCTTTCATCGGTTTTTGAGGTGCTTTATCAATCAAGGCCTCTGGAATGTCGAGATCCAGACCAAATCTCTTCCCGCTGGCCGCAAGGCTCTCGAACATGCTGCGTGGGTCTTCTATAAGGTGACTTGTATCTATCTTGGGAGGATGTTAGCATCGACGCGCTGCTGGGAACGCAAGTTCGAACCTGGAAGAAATACAACTTGCGATTCGGGAGAGATTCACTGTTTTGGCTCGCCTGTCCAACCATGACAAACACGAGACATATCAAGGAAGCGACTGCAAATGTCAAGGAAATGACAGTGCACGCTGTTTTCACCATAGCGTCGTGTCTTTACAGGGCAAGTCTTTGCGCGCAATTTGGGGTGGCGGCCCGAGGAAAGAGCATGCAGACTACGTATTGACGACATGTCAGTCAGCAGGCGACCCTCTCACCCCCACATTCTCTGCATGATTACTCAGATTATATGATTACGGTGAACATCCTGATGATGGATGACACATACTGTCTGAGAGCCTGATATCGCCACCTTGCATTGTTTCGGACGGTGAGCAAAGAACAAAGTGAAATCGTCAGCAACAACGTCAGCAGAGGCATAGAGGGTAACGCATCATTAGGCTCGGAGCAGAGGAAACACTTGGTCTTGTTTAAAGTCAGATAGCATCAACTACAGCATCTACAGCACAGCATGTCTAGCCACCTTGTGATTGCTGCATTGTGCTTACTAAGGCTAAGCATTGCTCATACCTGGGTAGAGCAGCTCAAGAATGTTGCATCCAATGGAACATTTGTCGCTGGTCTAGGATTCATCCGAAACTTCAGAGAGCGAGGATATGGCGAGGCAGACAACGAGTGGCTCATTCCGCGGCATGCGATATTCGTGAATGCAGACGACCTTCTCTGTCACCCTGCTCAACGCACAGCTGTTCAGACACCTGGATATCCTCGACTGCAGGTCTTACCGAACAGCACGATTGCGATGCGGTATCTAGAAAATGGACATGTCACCCTCCCCGAGCGGGGGAGGCCTAAGAATGGAGGTACAGTCTTCGTGTTCGGCACGCAAGATCCTCGTGAGGATGACACCCTTGTCAATGTACTGACGTGGACACGGGACGGCTCGGGAGGCGACAAACGAGGAGTGTTGCTTACAGCACAGGATTTTGACGATGGCAGGTGCTACCAGCTGGGCCAAGGGTCGGTCCTTGCCAACGAACGTGCAGCGCAGGTTCTCAATGGGGGTGTGAAGCAGACGGCTGATCTAGCATGCGAAACTGATGTACGACTTCCAAATGACATGACAGTTGGCGAGCCATTCACGTTGTACTGGGTTTGGCAGTGGCCCTTGAACGATCCAGGCGCCCACGACCAATA
>QVXC01000688.1:0-11448 GCA_003501895.1 Phaeosphaeria sp. A1 3.1a | reverse complement strand
TCCCCCTATTCTCCACATGATCATACGAGACTTTAATCCCCTCCCCCTCCCGTCTCAGCACCATCTTCCTTTTCCCCCGCACGCCTCCGGGTAGATCCAGGCTAGGCACCCTCGGCACGAAAAACCGCTCCACATCCCCCGACTCGAAACTATACTCAAAGCCCGGATACCCGCATTCGCGATGTGGGATCGCGCGCGCTTGGGGCTGGTAATAGACGAGGCGCAGGGTATGCAAGTACGGAGAAAGGGCGAAGAGGGAAGCAAGGAATGGATCGATATGCCACCATGGGATCTGCGTGCTTGAGTCTTCCTCAGCGCAGCCTGAGATGCGTAGCATGACAGTCATCTCGCGAACGAATCTCAACACCCTCGGTCTACGCACTATATCTTCTTCATCGAATTCTTCGCTCTGGCGCCATCCCATGCGGGAGACGTCGAGGTCGCATATCGCGGATAGTGTCCAGTGGCTGCTTACTTGGGCATATTCGGCGTGCAGTTGGGGATGGACAAGCGATATGGCGCGGAGAGGTGCGGCGTGGATGGTGATGGGCGCGATGTCGGGCGGGAGGTCAGGGTCGGGGTATGTGCGCCAGAGCCAGGGGATGGTGATGTCTTCGTGCGCGAAGTTTAGGATGATGTTGCGGATTTCGCGGGGGAGGGAGAGGAGGGGAGGTGGTTGTGCTGGGGACGGCATGGTGTGGAGGTTTGGGTGTAGCTGGAAGGGGTTTGTGTGTATGTGCGAAGAATGGACTTGAGCATTATAAAAGACGTCTTTATAGTGACGGTGTGGAGACAGGCCATTGAAGTTGAGGTCGTGATTTTGGAGTATAAAGCGATGGGAATCATGAGAGGGCTAGGCGAGCAGCCATTCGTGGTTGGCTGTAGGTGAGTCATCCTGACGAAGTGACGATGTCTGGCCGCCTGATACCGTGCAAGGAGACAGGCGGCCTTGTTAGATTTTCCGAGTACGTGCGATCAAGTCACCACCGACTCATGAGGCAATACGCTGCCATATCACTCCCAATCATCTTGGTGATTAGCAGATCAGGCACCCAGCACAGCCTCCAAAAAACGCGTCATGAACGTATAACAATAACATTCTGCAAAGCTATGCGGCAGCTATAAGGTATCTCGAAATCATATATTCGCGCTTTTAAATCATTCAACAAACATTGTTCAAAAATGTCTTAGCGACCACCAATCTGGCCCTTAGGAATAGGCTGCACCCAAACAAACATAAGGTTCATAACGATCATCATAATACCAATGATCCAGAACACCTTTGCGTAGTCGGTGTGGTTGTAGCGGAAGATAATGGCGTAGATGACGCCGCCGAAGTTTCCTGTTGCGCCGATGATGCCGGATAGGATACCTATTTGAAGATTAGCAATGATTCACAATAAGTAAGAGGGATGAATTTACCATTAGCATGAGGATGCACATGCGGCACAAGCGCAAAGTTCGCCCCATTACCCGCCTCGAGGAAAATAGCCATGAGCGCCACAAGTCCAATCATCGTATCCTGGTCATGCGAGTTGACTTTCCCGATAACAATACACATGAGCCCAGCAACGACGCCAACAAAGTTGATCCACAGCTTCTTCGCCCACAGGCTCCCATTCGTCGCGACGTAGATCTTGTCCGCGATGAAGCCCCCAAGCGGGCGGGACACGACGTTGAGGAGTCCGAACATGGCGGCCCAGCGGCCGGACTGTGTTTGGCCGAGGTAGGGGAAGTTTTTGAGGTAGTATGCGCCGAGGATGGAGTTGATGGCGAGCTCGGCGCCGAAGGAGTTGAAGTAGCAGAAAGCGAGCATGAGGGTTTGCGGGGAGAGGATGACTTTCATGGCTTCTTTGACGGTGGGCTTCTGCACGACTTCGTGCTGGTAGCCGTCGATGACCTGGACCTCGCCGGTGCCGGATTCGACGTCGCCGTTCTGGGGGGTGGTGTGCTTCTTCTCGTCGCCGGAGGAGATGGAGCCAGTGGTGGCGGGCTTGTCGTCGAGACCTCCGGTGGTGGAGACGACGGTCTGGTGGTGGGAGTCGGGCGCAGCGTGGACAGCGGCACCACGGTCGGCCCACTTACCGGTGGGAGTGTCGTCGGTCAGGAGAAGAAGGCCAAGTCCAACAGCAGTGATGAGGATGAAGGGGACGATGAACGACACCCTCCACGCAACATGGGAGCTCAGCCCCTGCTGAGACTTGAGAGAGTCGTAGATGACAGGCATGACGAAGCTGGTGTGGTTAGTATGACAAGAGAAGCATTAGAGAAGAACTTACTAAGTGATACCACCACCAGAGTTTCCCCAACCTCCGACTAGGGCGTTGGCAGTGCCGACCACGTTCTTGTCGAAGAATCCGGTCGTCCATACTTGGCAAGGCACAAAAGTTCCACCGAGGATGCCAACAAAGAAGCGGATAAAGTAGAGTCCCATGGCATTGTGAGCAGTGCCAGCAAGCGCCGTTGGGATAGCACCAAGGAAGAGCAAGCTCGCAAACGTCAAACGAGGGCCAATGTGATCGCACATCGGCCCAGCAAAGGCACGGACGAGCAGTGTCGCAGTCAAAGCGATGATGTTGGAGTTTGCAATCTCATTCTGCGACAAGTGCATGTCCGCTTTGATACTCTTGCTTAGCTGTTCCAAAGTCAGTCAACGTCACATGACGCGCGGTATGCGATGATGTAGTCTTACCAGAGGCGGGAACGCGTACCTGGCGAATTGTAAGCAACTGTGGGGTTGTACCGATCAGAACAGAGCACTTACCACGACCAGAACGCGATGAAGAAGCCCATCCACGAGAAGAAGAAGACGCGTCCATAGCTATTGACGGGATTGAGGACTGGAATCGATCTCGCCTTCTTGTTGTATGGGTTGAGCTCAGGCGCCTTCCACAGCTTGTTGATTGCGAAGCCCATGTTGAAAATCCGGGGAAATATGCTGCAGCCTTTGTGGGTTGGACAAGGGTGTCTGGCAGACCTCACCGAGATAGATGAGAGAGGGAGGTGTGTAGCTGGCTGCTTGCAGATAAGACGTCCAGATACGAAGCGCAGATGTTATATACAGTGCCTCAAAGGGGCGTAATGTGCACTTCCGCGGTCAAGCACAGTGACGCACGGCTAAGTTGGCGCAGGGATACGGCGCAAATCATCCCCCAGGCCAGGTGAGATCAGTGTTCTCCGGGTGTGAATGCGGTAAATTTGGCGTTTTCGTTATCTGCGTTGGCGCGCCCAGCACAGACAGGCCCAAGAGGACGGAGAAGGACATGCACCGGCACGCCCGCAGTTTGTCTCCGATCAGCAACGTGGCGCCGGTCTGGGTGTGAAGGGGTGTGGCAGCGAATGGAAGGGCATCTTGCGGTTCGACAGCTGCCAAAAGTGCGGGTGAAAGTTATTGCGGGGCCCTGGGTTCGTCGAGCTGGAGACGGGCGTGGGATGGTGTGGGGCGGGAGAGGCGTTTCTCTTATCTCTTAGCGTATCAGGCGAGGCTAGGGGCTCCATAAGTCGGACCCAACAGGGACGGCTTATCAAAGGTACTCGAGATAATATCGATGGCAGCTTTTCCGCGGTGGCTTTTACACAATCGCGTTGTCGCTTTACTGGCTGTTCCTGAATATCGTGTGTTCCTGGTGCTCCAAGGTGTGGCGCCGACCAGACCACCAGCTGCACCGCGACTGGGAAATTTGAGATTCGTTTTGTGATCGGATATTGATCAGGGCATTTGCTTTTTCGTTCTGGCTGGTACGCTGATCGTCGTGCAGTTGCCATGAAGTGAGCCCTCCATGGACGTCTTGTCGACGTTGACCGATAAGCGCAACCGCGTAGATTCAGACCAAGATCACGATATCCGTAGCGCAGAGTCCATGGCGCTACAGAGCGATCAGAGGTGCCTTGACAATCGTTTTCCCGCGGACGATCAATTGCCCAGAGTGAGGATGATAAGATCGTATGTACGCCCGGTGTGGACCAATCAGGTAGTGCGACAGTGCCTTATCTTGCATGAAGGTGCGGTCCTTGCAGGCCCTCAGCAACGAGGAGCTTCATCTGTTTCAGATGAGCATCTTCGCTTCAGCAAAGTATAAGCTCTTGTCATGTCTCGTCGAACGTCATCAATACTCTTGACGCATCGCGTTATCAGTTTCGTCCAGTGTTGGCGTTCTCGATACCATGGCGCCGAAGTTTACAGCCTCTCACTTATCTGATAGATGTCGACGTCGCAGCTCCGCGGCGACTTGACTTCGTGCCCAAGACTGGCATCCTCGCTCAACAGCTCGGCAGCCTCGACATGTGAGCCCGAACGCGGACCGGTTTCGGTAGTGTCTGCCGGAGAAAGTAGGTGGCAGTGAAGTTGGTGGAGTCGAATTAGCAGCGAAGTGCTTTCTCCGGCAGTCGAGGATGTTCACTACATCGCTCCTGTATCTCCCAAGATTCCAAATATCTGTCAAACTCCAGGTCTTTTTCTCAAATTTTCTCGGCTGGAAGCTCCGGTCCAGCACACATCTTCTTGACGCCAATCGACGTGGCGTCGATGCTGAAAAGCAATTGCAGACATTCCGGACATCCAGGTTCGCGACTCTTCTTTCTTGTCGTTGCGATGTCGGACGAGTGCATTTCGGAGATGCACAAAACACTGTGGATGTCAACTTTTTCCAGCTTTTCCAGCAATCCCCTCCGCTCCAACTCCACTTCATTCCAAGGTCTTTTCGACACCAACGTTCTAGATTCTTTCATCGATATTGGAGGTGAAATAATTTCAGGAGCAGGGATCCAATGCTGCATCGATGTAGTCCCGCTTCCATGAGTAGGTCCAGTGCTGCAACGCGTCTAATCGTTTCCGTCGTCGAGTCATTTTCCTCATCGACGATACCCCTCAAGCTTCTCCTAGCATTTACTTCTCATCTCTTTCCATGGCTTTTCCTAGACTTCCTCATCGCCGGCCTTTCTCTTCTCTCCTCGCTGTGACGTACCCGATATGTCACCGTGTATGCCGCCACACCTTCAAGACATCTACCTCAGCTTCCTTCTTGCGACTGCGATATGTCTTATCATTCCTGTGGAAGATGAGGGCTCTGCGATACCGCTTTCCATAGGATTTCAAGGTGCTGCGTTCGAGTTGTTTCCTCGAGTTGTTCTCCGCAATGATATTCCTTGGCAGGGCCTAGCGTAGTGCTCCATCTCCGCGGCACTAACTAGCAGCCGAGCACGACCGGACGTCGTTCTGTTGATCGAAGAACGCGATGTTGGCTGGACCGTCAATCAAATAGTCGTCTCGTCCTAATTAAGCCACCCCATTTGTGAGAGTAGCTAGGTAATGCATGATCAGATGTGATATTTCTCATTTATGGCTGTAGTCGGTGGATTGTGTCTCTTAAGATATCCCATCACGTCTCATCACGAACCACATGTCACCCATCAGCATTGCAATCTCTTAACTCATGTCAAGTTTTCATTCATTTATCTTGCTCACTTTCATCCAACCCACGCCCATCCATCAATCCAGACGTGACCGTGATCGTGTTCGCATGCGCCCTCACTTCTCCCCGCCATCGCGTCCTTCGCGCGTGGACCGTATCCAAACGCAAAAACAACATCAAGGGAATGCAGTGGCGACAACAGCAGCAGTTGCAGTAGCAATAGTAGTAGTAGGACATGGCCAAAGGAAAGAAGTACAAGGGTTTACAAAAAAAGCCTGCCTACCCATTTTTGCTGAGCTGAGCACGGATGATACCGTAGTAATGGAAGGAGAATGTGGAGGGAGGCGGTAGCTTCGACGGGCGCAACTTTTGTGTGTTGACCGGGATTTGCCGTGCCGAGAAAATGTGCGGTGTCTCGCTGGAGCTGTAGAGAAGGGTAGAATGGAGGAGCCGTTGCGGCGACATGTGTGTGAGATGTATCTAAAAGTCCGGGAACAAGTGCCCGTGGCTATTGGGACACGTCAGAATGTGATCTACAGTGTAAGGTGGACTCTGCACGCACGGGTCATCACCGGCTTGACCGTACGCCTCCGTCTCCTCCGGATACTTATCGAATTGGCTGGCGTCGCCCACGCCGGCTCTGACAGGCGGGACGTATGGCGCGTCAATATCCTTCTTCTGCAGTCGGTCCCATGTGACTTCTGCAAACCACGGATGGTTCATGACGTCCTTGCTGCCGCCGTGGAGGTTGCCCAGGCGCTTGGTCAGATCCGGGGTGATGAGCTTCTGGAGCAGGTCGTGCGCATCGGGGTGGATGTAGGGCGGGTACTTGACCCGCGACTTGAGGATGTTCTCGTAGATCTTCATGGGCGAGCCGCCGTCCCAGAAGGGGGTGAAGCCGCACAGCATTTCAAAGATGAGGATGCCGAGTGACCACCTTTGCTGTTAGTGACTACAAAGGATTTCATGCTGAGATTACATACCAGTCCACAGACTTGTTGTAGCCTTTGGATGCAACCACCTCAGGTGCCAGGTAGTCGGGCGTTCCGCAGAGCGTCCATGTGATGTCGGGAACTTCCTTGGCGAACCCAAAGTCTGTGATTTTCAGGTGGCCGTGGCGGTCGAGCAGCAGGTTCTCAGGCTTCAGGTCGCGGTAGATGATGTTGTGCGAGTGCAGGTAGTCGAGGGCGAGCGTGACCTCGGCGGCGTAGAACTTGGCGACGGGGTTGGGGAAGCGCTGCGACTTGCGCAGCAGGCTGAAGAGCTCGCCGCCCTCGACAAAGTCCATGACCATGTACAGATTCTTCGAGTCCTGGAAGGTGCCCCACAGGGTGATGAGGAAGGGGTGCTTGACCTGCTGCAGCATGCGGCGCTCGTCGTTGGTGTGCTCGACCTGCTTCATCTTGACAACCTGGGCCTTCTTGAGCACCTTGACGGCGTAGAAGCGCTGGTTGTGCTTGGACTGCACGAGGTGGACGCGCCCGAAGCTACCGGTGCCGAGGGTGCGCTGGATCTGGAAGTCGGTGAGCGAGTACTTGCCCTTGGTGACGCGGGTCTGGTTGAGCGGCTGTGTCTGGAACTGGACGGCGCCGTTCTTGGCGGCGCTGGGGCTGGCGGCGGTGGTGGCATTGTTGGTGGTGGTGGTGTTGTTGTTGGGGTGTATCAGGTTCTGTATGCTGGGGACGTTGTGGGAGGGCGCCTGTTGCTGCGCGGGCTGCTGCTGCGGCGGCGGCGCGTAGCCCGCGGGATTCATCGAGTCGGCGGGCTTGGGCGCCTGCTGCTGCTGCTGTGACTGCTGGGCTGCTGGCTGCACCGGCGCGGGGGCACTCTGCGGGGCCGCGTGGGCGCCCTTGGAGCTCTCGTTGGTGCGCGTCTTGTGCAGATGAAAGGAGCCCGAGGTGCGCTTCGACGTCGTGGGCGTGAGCGGCGACGACGAGTCGACGGGCGAGGACGGGCTGTTGAGGTCGTTGGAGCCCTGCGAGTCCTTCGTCCGCTTCTTCTTGAGGAAGCCGAGGCTAGGCATAGGAGCGGTGGAGGAATGCGTGCGCTGCCCTGGCGGCGTGCGCTGCTGCTGCTGGGGGCTGTTGCTCTTGCCTGTGCCTGTGCCGCGGGCGAGCGATCACCGTCTTCAGCGCTGGGACGCCGCGCGAGGAATGCGCGGGGCCGCAATTCACACTTGGGCGGAGGCGGCAGCAGCAATTGGGGCCGCGAGAGGGGCGCGCAGGGCAGAGACAGCACGCGAGACGGTGAGGGCAGGGTGGTGGTGAGGCAGACGGACACGGGTTGTGGAGCGAAGAGAGAGGAGGGGTCGCGGTTGAGGCTGGGAGCTGCAATGCGCCGCTGGATGCAACCACGTCAAAGAAAAAGAGCCGCACCCACGGCTGCCACTCCATTCATTACCAAGTCATGTGAGAGTATGCGCACGACTCAATTCCTGCCGTCGTTATATACACAACACCCCAACGCCCGCCCGCTATGCTAGGTACATGACCATCCCTCATCAGCGCTCCCTCGCGGAGCTCTCGCGGTTGCGTCATGGCGCCCTGACTGATCCCAGCCCTCCAAGGTATGGCTACCGTACCGAGTCCTGGGGCGGCCTGCTCCATATATACACACACCCGGCCTCTGCTGCATTCGGATCGTTCTCGACCTCGACCACCCCGCCAACCGCCAACCACATCCATCCGCGACGCTGCCGATCACTCTGCGGGCGAGACATCATCGTACATGCATCCACGCACACGCAACCGCTGCTGTGATTGGGAACCTCGTCTCAACATGCACTGCGGCGTGTCTCACAGCTCCGCGCCTGCCCCGTCGGATGCTGCAAAGAGGCCGTCGAGCACCACGGGCATGTACTCGAGATCCAGCCCGCACACGTCCATGCGCGCCTGTCGGAAGTCCTCGTACAGCCGGCTCCAAACCTCTTCAGCTTGGAGGTTCTTCGGCCGCAGTTTCACTCTGTCTGAGTACGGAATGTCGTACTCTGGCCCGAGAATCCCCGCATCTAGCAACCTCACAAATGTCGTCGACTCCTCAAATGCAGTGATGTTGAACTCGTCGACGGGCTCCCGCAGCGACCGCGACTCGTAGTACACGTTGCCCATGGCTGGCGACCATTCCGCCATGAGTGAGTCCGGCGCTGGAAATGTCGACTGAAACAGCTCCTGGTCGGATAGTCCCTTCTCGGCGCGGACATCTTTCAGCTTCTTGAACGTCTCCTGTGATGGATGTATGAGCATCATTGATGTCGATAGCTCCTTTCTTTCCGATGTTGCTGAGATAGCCGCCATGGGCTCAGACTTGGAGAACGCCAGCAACGAGTCCAATGCTGACGCATCTAGCAGCACACCAGGGCCCTGCAAGTAGATGACTCTCTCAAAATCGTGAAGGGAGTACACACTGGCCAGCGAGTACGAGGATGCGAGATTGACGTCCGCTCCGTCCACAATCGGCTCCATGGGCATAAGCGTCACGCCATACCGCCGCGCCGCCGTCCGCAGCAGTCGCCATGTGGTTGCCGTCTGTGGTTCGTTCTTCGTCTCTTCTGCCTCCGCCAGCCACAGCCGCGGAAACATGAGTATCCTCCTCGCCGGACTGCGCATGCGATGCAGGTCCGCCAGCATCATGACCGCGCTGCACAGCTCAACGCGCTCCCTCACCACCTGCACGTAGCCGAGTCGGCTCCAGTCCATGGTCTGACCTGCCATATATTGCTGGTATGTCTCGTCCAGCTCCGGACGACTGCCCATGGGTCGCGCCCATTTCGCGTCCAGCTTTGGCGGCTCGATGGGTTTCTCGGGGAGCAGTGGTTTCGGTAGGCGTGGTTTTATCGCGGCTTGTAGGTTGTGCACGTATCGTTGCTGCAGGACATATCCAGATAGGAAGAGCGCGAATGTGAATGAGAAGACTAGGTATGTAAGGGAGGGTAGACTGGGGTCGCGTTACTCGAACTTACCGATGAGCGCAGAAAGAATAACGGAGACTTGTCCTGAAGACAGTAGCAACCTGCCCATGGCGAATTAAGTATGTATTGAAGCAAATGGGTATCAAATAGGTATAGATATCAAGAATGGTAGATCATGAAGCATACAGTCGTGAGCTCGTGCAGTGGACGTGTCTGTCGCAAGCTGTGTGACGTGCCATGTGGATTCCAGATGCAGGGCCGCATGTTTTCGGCGCGCGTTCACGGGGCAACAATCTTATCGCCGCGAAATTATCGCGACTCGCCATTCACCGTCCATCACCACCACGACT
Organism: Phaeosphaeria sp. A1 3.1a; assembly: GCA_003501895.1. Taxonomy (NCBI): domain Eukaryota; kingdom Fungi; phylum Ascomycota; class Dothideomycetes; order Pleosporales; family Phaeosphaeriaceae; genus Phaeosphaeria; species Phaeosphaeria sp. A1 3.1a. The sequence goes on along the minus strand of QVXC01000688.1, from coordinate 1,780 downwards.
CATCGCGAACACTATTAACTCACTAGACATGCGATAACAATATACTCCCACACAACCACACAACCACAATGACCTCCGCCTCCAAACCCCGCTACGACCGCGCCGACGCCACAGCCCTGCTCGACGACCGAGGCTACAGCGGCGCCCTCATCAAAGGCCAGAATCCCGCGCTGCTCTTCGAAAAGGGCGTGCGCGAGCGCATTACCGAGTCGTACTACTGGAAAGAGCAATGCTTCGGCCTCAACGCAGCGACGCTATGCGACCGCGCGGCTGATCTTAAATTCATCGGCGGCACGACGGGCATCACGGGGAAGCCGACGCCGTTCCTGTGTCTCGCGTTCAAGATGCTGCAGCTGGTGCCGGAGAAGGGGATTGTGTTGGAGTATTTGAATTTTAGGGGGGATGATGAGGAGGAAGATGAGGTGGAGAATGGGGATACGAAGAAAGAGGAAGAGGACAATGGCGAAACCGCAAGACAACAAGAAGATCTCAACGCCTCCGGCCACCTCGGCCAATTCAAATACCTCCGCTGCCTCGCCGCCTTCTACATCCGCCTCGCATGGGAGCCCGTCGAGATCTACAAGACGCTCGAGCCGCTGCTCACCGACTACCGCAAGATCAAGCGCAGGACAAAGGACGCGTTTACGCTGACGCATATCGATCAGTTTGTGGATGATTTGTTGACCAAGGAGAGGATTTGCGCGACGAGCCTGTGGAAGATGCCGAGCAGGGCGAATTTGGAGGATTTGGAAATGTTGGAGCCGAGGGAGAGTCCGTTGGATGGGGAGGTGGATGAGTTGAACGAAGAGGAGGAGAGGGGAAGGGAGGGCAGTGATGGGAGTGCGAGGACCTATAGGAGTCGGACTCGGAGTAGGAGTTATGATAGTAGGAGTAGGAGCAGGAGTTATGACAGTCGAAGTCGCAGTCGAACCCGGAGCAGGAGTTATGAAAGCGGAGAAAGACGGTCACGAAGTCGAAGCAGTAGGGGACTACGCGACTCGAGGAGTCGAACGAGAACTAGGAGTCCGAGGGGTGAATTTAGTGGGGACGAGAATGGGAGGTGAGGAGATACTGGAGACTGAGACATGGCAGCAGTCCAGAGATACTCATAACCGCATTCGCCCGCGTTGCACACGGCCTGATCGATCGATAGACCAGCGTCGGACACGCCCCGAGCCACATCCACGAGGTTGTTACTGTTCGACCAGACGTGCAGCGCTGGGATGTACGAGCAGTTCCAACACCTCGAAAGACGTCATACCTCACGAGGTCACTCTCTCACATCTGGAGAGCTATACTTTGTCAGAAAGGGCGCGAACAGCACACGGCACAATGAGGTGGGAACATAAGGTCCTAGAGATACTATATAGGCAGTAGGATCATCTACACAACAACATGAATATATGCAGAGATCGATGGCGCATTCATTCGTGCACAGAAGATGTCCAAATATTCTGAATATGCGCAATGCTGCACGTGACGCTTGCCTTTACAGGTCTGCTACCTATTAGCTTCAGGATTTAGTCAGTGCGTTACTAGCGCAAGGCGAGGGGAGGTGGATAAACCCTTCCTGCTATCCTCTCCTCCTTCTTTCATTATTCATTATACCTCTCTCTTTTGCATATCGAAATCAAAAAGTAGAGGAAACACCAACTATGTCCTGTCTTTCCTGTCTCCAAAAACGACTACTAGAAGAACCTGTTGATACGGCAAGGGCATAGGTGAATCAATACGGTCGTTGCAACGGCTATTGGTACTGACTGTGGTGACTGATTGATTT
>QVXC01000687.1:0-11527 GCA_003501895.1 Phaeosphaeria sp. A1 3.1a | reverse complement strand
TAGTCGTGTATGAGAGGATCTATGCAGGGATCCAGGCAATGTGCGTTGTGGTAGACGCGTTGACAGTGCGTTGTGGTGGACGCGGTAACAGATGCGTTGTGGTGGACGCGATAACAGATGCGTTGTGGTGGACGCGATAACAGATGCGTTGTGGTGGACGCGATAACAGATGCGTTGTGATGGACGCGGTAACAGTATCATGCAACTCATAAAGGAGTGATGTTACAGCAGCAGGTGAGAACAATCCTGTGTTGCAACCGGGCTTATAACTGTCGCAGTGAGTGCAAGCAGTGCGCAAAGGAATTATAGGATTGAACTGATCTATTGTTTTCATCTCTTCTCTCGATTTTATCTACGTGTGTGGGCTTTACTTTTTCTATTGTAACCCCTGATCCTTGCGACCCTTGTCACACCCTTTAAGGAGAGAGACTTAAACCGTGACAACTTCCGAGTCTGCGGCCCCTTCTTGGCGGATTGTCCCAAGTACGAGCTTCTGCCAGCATCTTTGCGCATCCTCCGTCTTGAGGTCATTGAATGGGACGTTTTAAGTACAGACGGAGATGTGCAAGACCTATCCTTGATGGGCGCCCTTGCAAAGATGCCAAATCTCGAGGATCTCGCACTCATCTTGCGGCAAGACTACGAACCTTTCAAGCCATCTTTAGGTTACCAGGCTGCATGGGAGGAACATACCGAGCATGTTTTTTGGGCCGTCGAGAATGCGAAGAAACTCCGGCGCGTCGCTCTTGAAGGAGAGTGGGCGTACAGCCAAGCCAGCCTGATCAAGTTTGTTAAGCAGCATGCGTCAACCCTTCGTTGCCTCATTCTCTATGGAGGCATTCTGAACGGGTTCTGGCTTGAGACGTTACAGGGGGTCGCGGACTTGACACGCAATCATCTTCAGTACCTGAGCGTCAAATTCATGTATGACGTACGCACGAACTCGAGGATTAAGCATGAGGACTTCGACCACTTTCTGAAGTCGGAGTGGCCAAGCTTCAGCCCTAAGTTTCGATTGAAGGAACTCGAAGATGAGACGCATCAGGAAGGGGAGTGAGAGTAGGTGTTTGCCTCCAGAGACCTGGAAAGCACATATCAAGACGGATCGGATGAAAAATCAGTGTTCAGCGGAGGGATGATGAATAAGCGTACAGGGAGGATCTCAAGGCTGAGGCGCTGCATAATTCGATTGGCGTTTTCTCCAACAACCTCTCTGCATAAACCTAGGGCTTCCTACTTTCCAAATGTATACAGAAAACCTAGCATTATTCAGAGGCGTGCAATAAGAGCTACTAACCGTCAAATTCCAATTCCACTTATCTAGACTAACCGTTCAATCTGCACACTCCCGTCGATTTCATGGTTTTTCTCGTCCCCACTGCCATTCGAACTTTGCTCTGCTAGAGTCCTTTCGCGAACATGCGGTTTTGCGAAAATAAAGTCAATATCCTCAAGACTCTTCCCTGTGGTCTCAGGACAAAGCCACCATACGAACGGCATGGCAATCCAGTTGCACAAGAGCATCCATAGCCATATCTTCCAACCAATACGTTCTAGCGCAATACCTCCTGCAAACACCGTAAGGAAGCTGAACAGCCACTCGCCGAATGCGCCAGCTGCACCACCAACATGTCGGTGTTTGAGAGGTGCAATCTAAAGGCAATCAGTAATTGCAAAGGTCAAGGACATATAGCGATCTTACCTCGGGTCCATACAACCACGGGCAACCAACCCAACCATACCCGAAGACCATGTTCCACAAGCAAATTATAGCGGCAGCAGCCCACTGCGTGCTGACAGTAGGATTTCGTAATCCGACGAGAGCCACGAAAGCAGTCATGAACAGGGCACATACGAATGCGGACCAAAACATGACGCGCTGACGGCCGAAGCGTTCGATTGTTGCGGGCAGTGGCCAGGTCCCGAGAGCGAACATAGTATTCATGACGGCTGCGAGGAGCTGGGCCAGGAAATCCGACAGTCCTACATCTCTAAAGATACTAGTGGAGTAGTATACGGAGAGATTGATACCTAAGAGGTCAGTATAAAGTTCGACCAGGAGCAAGCAAAGGCTTACCCATCATCTGCTGCAGAGACAAAAGCATGAACGAGATGCGAATCCGCCTCCCTACTCTCAGATCGCTGTTATCCCAGAACAAACCCCAGATATTGAATTTGTTCTTTTCCTCCGACTCAAGCTCAATAGTGCTTATGATATCACGTCTCATGGCTTGGACTTCCGGATGTTCGAGGTCCTTATCAAACAGCTTAGCTAGTATAGCATCACCTTCAGCATTCCGTCCCTTGGCATAATACCATCTCGGCGTATCTGGCAGAACAAGCATGACAGCACCAGACGCGATAGCAAAGAACGCCTGGAACCCGATCGGGAAGCGCCAGCTGACTTGGTTCGTCATACGGGTGAAGCCAAAGTCGATCCAGTATGCAAGCGGAATGCCGCTGATGAGTAAGGCGCATGTAAAAGCGACCTCGGGACCTCGTTGAGCGACCTCAGTCGACATCTCGGCCATATACGTTGGCACTGTGCACGATATGAAGCCTATGCCGAAGCCGCACATCAAACGGCCAACAATCATGTGTGGTACGCTCCATGCAGAAGCTTGTAGTGAGGCTCCGATAATGACGCACAGATTGCCTAGGAGGATGATATTGCGTCGACCGAGGGGCATTCCGACAATTGAGACAAAGAGGCAGCACACGGTTGCTGCGAGAGTATACGCGGATGCGATCATGGGGATGATGTAGGTGCCAGTTGGATACTGCGAGGAGTCAGGATTCCACCTGAAATAATGAACTGGAGAGAATCTTACTCCCATGGCACGTCGGAAGGGCTCAGTGTCTTGTATGCCCCCGAGGACGCCTGCATCATAGCTGAGATGAAAGTCAGCAACACCATCATTGTGCCACCACCTCACAAAATGGCTTACCCGTAAAGCATGAATGACTGAAACACCGTCAGAATTATTGCATTCAGGAGGTTGTGTAGGATTGGAACTTACCACTCCACAGCTAAATCGCATCATGCGGAAGAGCACTCGTCCCTTGACGTTTTCGAACATGTTGGCGACTGCAATTCAGACTTCTCAAGATGACAGCGTGAGCTGCATCATACAAGTACATCTCTTATACCTGCTAATGTACCCCAGAGAACTGAATCATGCAACCCCATCTCATCCCAACCCGATCAAGCCTAGTGCATCCCCGCATTTCAAAGACGGGACTTGAATCCCACGGCCAGAATACATGGTCACAGGAAGTGCTTTACTCCACGCCAATTCCACGGAATCCAGTCTCCGTATGACATCAGAGCGCCTAGCGTGTGATATGAACACGCAGATCGTAGTTGAACGTGGTGGTGCTGCTCGAATACCGTAAGATCTCGCCAAACTTCTTACTCGGCCAAAGCATCCTGAGCTCATAGCTCTCACTTCCGGCAGCATGTCGAGCCCACACATTGTCATAATCGGCGCAGGGCCGTCCGGTATATCCATGGCCTACACACTGCGGCACAAACTCGGCTACAGCAACTTCACAATCTACGACAAGCTTGATGGCGTAGGCGGGACGTGGCGTACAAACACGTATCCTGGAATCGGATGCGATGTACCCACTATCCTGTACTCGTTCCATTTCAACATTAATCCAAATTGGAGCAAGGAGCTGTGTGAAGGGGCTGAGATCCTCGAATATATCGAAGACACAGTAGACAAGTTCGATTTGAGGCGGCATATGCGATTTGGCATCGAGTGTCTTGGTGCGAGATGGCAGGGCGAAGAAGGGGAGTGGAGCGTGCGGTTCAAGGACGGGCAGACGAAGAAAGAATTCACAGAAAAGGCCACAGTCTTCATTTCGGCGGTTGGGGGCATATCGTACCCTCGCGACGTCAAGTTCCCCGGCATGGACAACTTCAAAGGCGCCATGTTCCACACTGCGCGCTGGGACCACTCGTACGACTACAGAGACAAGAAAATGGCCGTCATTGGCAACGGATGCTCAGCCGCACAAGTCATTCCCGCCGTTGTCAAAGACGTAGCGTCCGTGACGCAAATCGCGCGTTCACGGCAGTGGTACCACGAGCGCCCGAATCGGTATTTTACAAAAGGCGAGACCTGGGCGTTCAGGTACATCCCGCTGTGGGAGCGCTGGAAGAGGCTGCAATTGTTCCTGGAGAACGACGACTTGGTCGCGACGTATATGCCAGGCGTGAATGCAACGATAAAGCGCACAGCTGTCGAAGATAACGCGAAGAAGTACATTTACTCGATGGCGCCGGAGAAGTATCATGGCGATCTAGTCCCGGATTTTCCCCTCGGCTGCAAGCGTCGCATTTTCGACCCGAATTACCTCGAGGCTATGCACGAGCCAAACTTCGAGCTTATACCAGAAGGCATTCGCGAGATCGATGAGACGGGAATTGTGAGCACGAGTGGACGACGGTGTGATGTCGATGTGATTGTACTGGGAACTGGCTTCCAGGTCCAACAATTCCTCACACCGATGGGGGTGTATGGCAAGGACGGCAAGTCGCTGAATCAGCAGTGGAAAGAACACCACGGCGCTCAAGCATACATGGGGAGCTTTGTGCACAACTTCCCAAACTTTGCGATACTGTAAGTTGACGTGTGCAAGGTTCGACAAGCATCAGAACTGACAGGTTGCTTCAGCTTCGGACCGAATACTTTTCCAGCCCACAACTCTGCACTCTTCACATGCGAAGTGCAGGTCGATTTTGTCGCACGCAACATGATAGCGCCGCTCATCGACCGTAGTGCATCCCTCATCGAAATCAAAAGCTCGGTCGAACACGCATGGGTCGAAGGCATACAGCGCCAGCTGCAAGGCTCAGTCTTTCAAGCCGGATGCTCGAATTGGTACATCAATGAGCATGGGCACAACGCGGCGAGTTGGCCGGGCTATGCGAGTACGTATTGGAAAGAGACGTGTATCCCGAGGTTTGGAATATTCAACAAGAAAGGGGGCTCGTATTTGTGGTTTCTGCGGACGCTGAGTAGGTGGGTGAGGACGACGAGTAGGAAGACATATGGTTTGGGTCTTCTTTTGCTCGCATTGGTTATGTGGAGGAGAGATCGAGATTTTAAAAATGCCCTGCAAGGCGCGTGGGCGGAACTCAGTACGCGTGTTGGCAAGGTAGCTCTCCGATGAGAATAATGATGGAGATCGCTGCGCTCATAGCAACGAAAGCTCTGAGCTCATGTTGCTTTCTCTATTTCCATTTGTCCAATCTTCGCACCATGGTTATCCAGATTCGAGTTCAAATCGAAGTGATCAGCTGACCTAATGTGCCTCAAAGTACTTGCATCTTTAACAGGCCTCATCGTCATTGCGTGTGCGGAAAAGCTGCGGACTTTCACTTATCCATATGCCGGCCAGTCACAGCACTGCTGTTGTAGCTACTTCTGCGAGGCCCGGACTTCTTCGCAGTAGCTCTAGCCTGACGGGATTCAAATTCCGTGCGGTATCATGCACGCGAAGCTTCCCCGCATGTTGAGAAGTGCTCGATACGCCGACCCCACACTACGCTAGAACATAGACGAAATGCGGAGGTGGTATGACGTCGAGCTCTTTCGTGGGTGCAGTGCTTCAGTGCACTGCAGGGAAACTGAATAATGTGAATATACAATTGATCCTAGGCTGTTCCGAATATTCAAAATCGCTGCTAACGTTGATCAATATGGCATCTCTTATGCGTTCCATACCAATTCGCCCGCACATGCGGTCGGCTTCAAATTTGCAAATTGCTCGTCGCCATTTTCGGTTATCATCACCTCGCTATGTCGCGTCGGCAGAAGCCATCAAAGAAAGAAGGTCAATGAGTGAACGATTCAGTCTTAAAGGCAAAACCACGATCATAACAGGCGGAGCTCGCGGCATTGGTCTGTCCCTGGTAGAGGCTGCTGCCGAAGCTGGGAGCAATGTCGCCGTATTTGACAGACTTGATGAGCCACAGACCGATCTTTCGAAGCTTGGCGCACAAGCAAAATACTACCGGTATGAATTTTGAAAGAAAGGTGCAGAATTACAGCACTGACATCCAGAAGGACCGATGTGACAGACATGGATACATTGAAACAGAGTTTTGCGCAGGTAGAGCAGGACTTTGGAAGCATAGACAATTGGTTGGCGTGCCCCGAATCGTGTTACTTGGTCAACGGCTAACTCAAAAGCGTGACTGCTGCTGGCATTGTAGCCGACAAGTCTTTCTTCGACCACCAATGGGATGAATGTGAACGACTGTTGAAGGTCAATGTAAGTGCTGCATTCTCGACCTCGACTGCTGCTAACTGTCCAGGTCCTCGGCACATACTTTTGTGCGCAGCTTGCAGCATCGGCCATGAGAAGACAAGAAACCGGCGGAAGCTTGGTGCTAATCGCGTCGATTGCCTCACACATGGCATTACCGCTGCAGCGCCTGAGCATGTACGGCGCAACCAAAGGCGCAGTGCGCATCATGATGACCCAGCTGGCTGTAGAGCTCGCCCCGCTCAATATTCGAGTCAACTCTATATCGCCAGGTTTTATTCGGACAGACATGACACAGCTCTGTGCAGACCAACAGCCCGAGCTGTATTCGGTGTTTCAGTCCGCACCGCCAATGGCAAGGATGGGTGAGACCAGTGACATAACTGGCGCCGTCAATTACCTCCTCAGTGATGCCGCGGCGTATACAACGGGCGCTGATATGCCTATTACTGGTGGATTGCATGGAGGAAGAATAGCAAATTGATGGAACTTTACAGCATTGGTCAAGGCGAGGGTCAGAACTCTGAATTGTCGAGGCTTGTCAACTCGGACCAAAATATTGAATCGATACCGTTCATGGCATTGCCCCAGACAGTGTCTTCTTGTGCAGCTCGTTCGATGTTGTCGGGTAAGACTTTTGCAGTGTGTGGCGCAGCAGAGGAACGGCGACGTTTTGCATTCCCGTTGCCATCAGGCTCCGTCATAGATGAATCTGGTGATCTTCGCTTTGCATTCTCGCGGGTAGCTCGGAGAAGCTCGTCCTTGATACCGTTGACCACCTCAAGCGCCCTTGATGCGCTTTGGAACCCTTTGCTCAGTTCGGAAAGAGCCTGCTGGCATACCTCGAAATCCTTCCAAGCTGAGTTCTTCAGTGATGGCTCGACAGATTCGCAAGCGTTGAGCACATGGACCAGGCTCGCTGTGAAAACGAGGTGCACCGCTTGTATATTGATGCGACGAAGACCATACAGGCGCCGATATATTTGCAGCAGCTTCGAGATTGACCGGGCAGAATCTGTGCACGATGCGCGGCCGACAAGCGGATCGCTGAAAGCAACATCTGGCATCGTCGTTATGGTAGCGGCGAAGAAAGGCCGATGAACAAGTATCATCAGCGTGTGATATTGCATGTGAAGCTGAATGACGTGTGGAACATAGAGGGCTGAGATCGATGCCAGATCGACGCGTAGACTGTCTGGTAGATACTCGTGCCATCCTACCAACTCCGCTCGCATGTTAGATGCGAAGTCGTGTAGCTGTTGAGCACCCACAGCTGAGTTGACAGCATCGGAATACAGCGTTTCTCGAACGCGTGTCATCTTGGCGCATAAGGAAGCGTTGTTTCTGTGCAGTTCTTCGATGGGATCTGGCAGCGGCGGAAAGATCGAATCCTCGCAGTCATCTATGTATGGCTGCCAGTACTTTTGCTCAGTGACCCTTGCGACGTACGGCGGCGTAGTGATGGAGTTTTCGTTCAATGATACTGGGCGCCCAAGATATAACGACCACATTCGTTCGTGAATGAAGGCGCCCCAGAAGACGACCCTCCTCGCAAGTGCTTCTTCATGGTCAATGATTCCGGCATCAAGGTAAATCTGACTATCAAGGTGTAGTCCAAGATCAGTGGCAAGACGCACCGCCATGCCGCTGTACAGCCATCCGCGAGCGTCCAGGGTCCTGATTGACTCTACGCCGCTAAGAATACCCAATGACTGCACAGTAGACAAGGTAGGTGAATCTAATTCGATGTCCAGCAGGGCACGAGCCCGAGATGCGAAGAAATCCACGAGGTTTTCCGGAAGCGTTTCACAATGTCTCGAAGTGAATGATGCACCTACGGCACACATCGAATTTACTAGGACCTCAGAGTATAATTTGCTGGTCCCGCAACCAGACTTGCATCTTTCTCTTTCACGATAGAAGACTTCCTCTTGGACGAGATGGATGCTCGGATCCTCCCAGCAGAAGTAGAGGCGAATCAGGTGCTCTTCGAGCTCAGCGTCCACGATTTGGCCGACACTGGCCGCTTCCAGGACGGCTTGCACCTCGCTCGGATGCGTGAGGCCTTGCCTGTTGGCGGATCTGCGTGCTCCCTTAATCAGTAGGTGCAGGTTTGAAGTAGCTCCGTAGAACCTAAGCTGCCCATCTTCCGCCAACTGCAGTGATCCCAGACTGCCTGTGATCTGGTCTACTAAGGGCGATGAGCCTTCGGTTGGTGACGAATATACCGGACCAGTCGACGGCGCAGTTACGGGTCCGCCTCCTTGAAATCGGAAGTTGTCCTCATCTGCTTGAGATGTACCAGTTGGCGAAAACGGTGTCGCAGATGGCTGGAAGTACACAGCAGTTGCTGACGCTTGCCCAACTCCGGGCAGAGGAATGCCACCAGCCGTGAGTAGCCTCTCCAGCTCTTGTGCATATGCTTCTACAGCAGCGAGCCGATCCTTGATAGAGACTTTGCGCTTATCAACTCCAAGCTGGTATATGCATTGCTGTGAGTATAGCGAGCAGTTGCTACATGAAGGCTCGGCACCATCGCACTTGATCTTACGCTTCCGGCAGTTGAGGCATGCTGTGGTGACGTGTTTTTGCTTCTTTGATGCTAGGGGCGAAGACGGAGATGCAGCGCTGGACATTGAGGCGGGATGGTAGAGAGGTCATGGTGGTCAAGAAGACATCACGGAGCTTGAAGATGCGCCAATTGGCGAGGCGTTGTTGGCGGGAGGAAGTGGCAAGCCCGCCTGGTTTTGCGGGGTCGCGCAGGCCCGAGTCATGCACTCATTCAGTGAACCGACCATGTTTTACCACGGGATCTTCGCGAACAAGAAAATGAATGTCAAAGGCTCAAATTTTGACAGGGGATGATATGGATCATCGGATGAGGACCGAAGAAGTCCTTGCTTTTAGGAACAATTCTCGCTACAGCGACCTTTTTAGTTACAGTATTTGGCAGACCTAAACATATGTCGGCTAGTCACAGCTCCCATTGTTGCGACGAATGAAGCGCGTGCCATCCGCGTGGAATTTGGCAATCTTCGCTATTCTTCGAGCGCCTAGGCATGCTCATGTGTGGATTTGCGAAATTGTGGCCAACGGCTCTAACTTTAAGACTTTGAAACTTCCGGCTGCCTGTCGTGCATTGGATGCGAGCCCCGTTCGAAATCAAGTGGCTGTCACTGCACCATTCAGAAGCTTACATACCTATCTGTCGACGTAGAGGCGCATTGATCGGTAGGCAGAACAGGATGATTTTGCCCCGTGAGACGCAGCCCCCACAACTGAGGCCAGTCATTACGTCTGATTCAAATGGGCGAAGCCGCAGCTGAAACTGCGAAAGCTCACTAATTCAGCCTCAAACTGGCGTATAAGTGCATGGCCAGATCCGCGGTCGCGCGCAGGAACTCTGCTCCCAGCCTTGTGTCATGCCTTGCCACTATGATTGCTCCGAGAATCGTAAGCCAGCAGCTATACCTGACTATGCTGACATATCTGGGCTTGGGGTTTGTTGTTTGCACGAAATGGCTTCTTCCACCTGACCATCATCCAAGGTTCTCATTGGTTACACCGCCACTGCGGGAACCGCTTTGTTAATTATAACAGTCTACTATTTTATCGCCTATGACCCTGATTTAGACCCTTTCCGGGGTGACGAAGATCATGTCCAACCAAAGATGGTGTATGTCAGCCTAGCACCTCAGTTCACACGGTACACTGTGAACTACATTTCACGTGACTCTGTTAGTCACCTGCTTACTTATCCTGGTTGTGTATATAATCGCTCTATATAGCTCTCTCAATACAACAACCTTCTGCCTCATCTGTATCTGCCCTGTGCTCCCACATCCGACAGTGTATACTCTGAATCCAGTCGACAAGTTGATACATCGGCGCGTACGTAACCTTTGGAGGAAGATCACAAGGAAGCTGGCGCCATCGGGAACAGCACCACAGCCCGCAAGCAGGAATTCCAGGCTTGAAAAGGCTCTATTGAAGGTAAAGAGCCTTCACTGAGTACAAGTACCGTGACTGATCAAGTGCGTCAGTGCGTCCTTACTTCGAGCGATTTGCAGATTCTGACAGGACTGTCTATATTGATAAGTGGATATGCCCAATTACATTGTGGTCTCTCTGTGTACCACTGGCAGATCTTGGTGTACTTTACATGGTTCTCTAGTCTTACGCACCTATCTTGCCTCACCTTTCCAAGAGATTATCTATTCAATCATCCTAGAGAACGCCTATGGAGACTTATCGGAATGGGCGCGCTGGTAGTGATGCTGATAGTGGCACTCCTTCCAACCGGTAATTATACCTCGAGCAGCGATCCAGCTGACTATGCGATCTGCTCATTCCGGCATTTGGGGATGATGGAGCGGCAGGCGAACTCCTCTTTCGATGATAGCCCAGAACTCGCGTACGGAGCTATGATAGTTTCTATTCTACTCATGGGCCTTGGTTTCGTTTCAATAATCGTGAGACTTCATCGAAGCCTAACTATCGGACTCGTAGTTGGCAGTCGAAAGTATCTCAGCGAACGCGGCCGCAGGTTTCTTCACCGACGATATGAGAAGGCAAAGTATCCGTCAGATCCTTCGGGACCGTCTCCAGGTCAAGTCGACAGAAAGACAATCCTGAGAAATCTTTTTTTCTATCGCCCCTTGTTGGGTACATATCTCGCTTTCCGAGCTGTGCTGGACCTTTGGTCTTCCATGATTGTTGAGGTAAGATCTAGGCGTGCGTGCAGCAGACTATGAATGCATCGATTCAAACTGACGGCAATAGGTATGGTGGCTACTGGCTAGCTTCACCTGGGGAGTTTATAACCTTGCCACGGGTATGCAGGGATGGATTAAGGATGCTCCTGATTCCAGCGAGTGGAGCTTTGGACAGATCGCCCCGGTCATCTTGCTATTGGCTCCGTTGCTCAGCGTAATCGAGCTGATTCTTGGCAAGTGAAAATTTCGATGAATTGCGGAACATGCTGATCTAAATTATCATAGACAACCTGGCGACGAAACGGCTACAAAACAGCAAGCTGAAGCGATCATTCAACCAGAGCCACCTTCACGGACAGAAACAATGGAAATTGCAACGAGACTCAACTCACCACAATCAGCCGGAATCCACGATGAACCAGACCATGAATTTTATCAGGAAAGTTGGTGTTGATACGGCAAAGGTAGAGGGGTGAATCAAGTAGCAGTCGTTGCAACGAGTTAAGGTAGATGATTGATTGATTTAGAAG
>QVXC01000686.1:0-11533 GCA_003501895.1 Phaeosphaeria sp. A1 3.1a | reverse complement strand
TCATACAAACCCAGCACCCAAAGCACAAAGCATCCCAGCGACCAAAAACCCCGCTCTTGCAACATTCAGCGTCGCCCACCTATCAATCAGCGCATGCGTATTCTCCCCTTCGGCTACCCCTTGCTCGACCGCCTTATCTTCTAAGCTCGCAGACGCCAGCTCATTCATTTTTGCAATAAGCTTGTCATTTACAGGCTTGATGAAAGCGATCGTAAACGGTGCGATACACGGCAGCAATACCGCTGCGGCTACATTCAACTTGAAGGCGAGGGACGATCTATCTTCTGTGACTTGAATTAGCATGTCCACAGTTGTATCGGGGAGATGCATCTCTAGAAAAGTGGAGGTATACTTGATTCGAGTAAAGTAAGGGGATATAGCTTGGCTTGCATCTGGGAAGGATAACGAGAAGGAAGAGCAAATACTTACGCCTCATCGCGACGCATCCACACGCCACCGCCCCAATCAGCGCAGAAGGGATACCAAATGCCCCGCCGCGGGTGAAGACGGTGTACCATTGCTTCGCGGCTAGGGGCGCGGGGGCTTGCATTACGGCGGGGATGGCGATGAAGGAGAGGCTGAGGTTTGAGCCTAGATGGTAGTAGTACAGAATTAGTATGTTGTGTGCGGTGAGGGTTCATGATTGGGGTTTGGTTGGAGTATTGGGGAAGGGTATATTGTGTGGTGAGTAGAGACTTGGACATTTATGTGTACGCACCACAAGCATAAGCACTCGCTGTGATGCCGATGGCTTGGGCGATGATGAGCCCGGTTGGGGTCCGTTGGTTTAGTAGCGAAGACATTGTGGCTTGAATTGCTTAGCTTTGAGCTAGTTAAAGCTGTTTGTGAAGTTGAAATTCTTGAGGGTCGTCTTTCTTTCAATTTGCTATTTGGTGGCCTGATAGAGCTGTTGTCGGAGGTTGTCCGCCGGTGTTCTGGACTGCACGACGTCATGTCGGAACCCGAGCTGTCCGCGAAGACATGTTGAAGACGCACCGCGAGATGTTGCCTTCATTAAGCACATCAAGTAATGAGCTTACTGCGAATAAGCTTGTTCAATATGTTCTTGATCCAATGCAGCTGTGATGGGTGGTTCGACCTCATCAACCGATCGCTGGCGAACATGATGAAACGGTACCAGCGTCAGCGTGTGAGGACTGTCTCTCTGCCTCCAACCTCGAAGATCTATACACCGACCTGTCACCCTTCATACCATTACACAGGCACATAGCGAAAGCAAACATGTTCTGTAGGTTCTCCGGTACTGCATCTTCGTCCTGCGATCTGACATGCACAGCGTTAAACACAACGGCGACGCTGCACCACGTCTCTCCGATGCCGCGAGGCACGGCACCCGACAAGGCGATCGCAGCGCTCCACAACCACGACCTGCTCATCCGGTTCGACCCTGAGTTCGCACACTACGAGACGCTGCCGACAGACGCGGCTGTGCCCAATGCGAAGCGATATAAAATCACCGACCACATGCACGCACTGCCCAAAGGCTTGTGGGACTCAACCGTCACCTTCGAGGCTGAGATGACGGACACGGAGGACGGCATCCTGTGGATCATCAAGGCGCCGCTGGGGCTCGTGCAGCGCACAACATGGAGATGTCTCAGGACAGACACATTAGTGGACGAGGATAGGAAGCTCGTAGACGGGGTGGTGAGCGAGTGGAGTCTGGTGGAGGATGTCGCGATCACGGCGAATCGGCTGCTCGTGGGCACAGTCAAGGGCAAGTGCGAGCAGAACTGGCCGGGAAGTCATGGCAAGTTCATGCAGTATCTCAAGGACGGGAGTCAGCCGCCTCCAGCCAGCAAGTAATATGCAATGCAGACATGTCTCTCGTCACTTTTTGCTGCGGGCCAGTTTGGGCGTGGTATTGACCCGCGGGCTGGGGGTGCCGAGAATTCGTGGCGAGAACGTCGGTGCATTTGGAGCGGGTTAGCGGGTCCAGATTGGCGGATGTGCCTCAGCTCTAACCACGAGAGGCTGCTGGTGGCAGTCCCTGCATACTGCATCCCCGACAGCGCGGCGAGGGCGACCGCGAGACCTGCCGCGGGACAACCAGCCGAGCGCAGTGCAACGCTTCAGTTCCCGTGATAATGCTGCCGCAAAGGGGCTATCGTCAAAGTGTCTCCTTGTTGGTGCATAGTGACAGGCACGCGACGTCGTCTGGTGAGTGGTGAGACAGCGGGCGCAGGTGGGGGAAGCACGTGGCTCCCGCGGTAGGGATGCGCGATAACTAACGCGATAACACCCAAGAGCACCTGCCGTGCACTGCACAGCATGACCTCTTGTACATAGCAGTACCACCGCCCCGAAGCTTGCCAGAAATGCGCGACTCTTGCCATTATCAGATGAAGTCTGTTTGAATCCACTGTCCATGTAGAATTGTCCCGTCCCACGCCAGCCGAGCTGTTGAGCGCCGCCGCCGCACTCACGGGCCTCTTCTCCCCGCTTTCTAGAACCCGGGGCTGTACCTATCAAATACCGCTCACCCAGACACCGGGTCAGCGCTCGGCTCACTATTTCCATTCATTCTTCTGCTGCTAGTCCTGGTCTCTCCATTCACTCATTCGTGCTACTACAATGGCCTCTACCATGGAACCTCTCTCCATTGACTCGGTCGTCATCGAGCACGCCAACGAGATGGGCCCCTCTCCTCCCCAGACGCCCACCACCGACGCCATTATGATCGAGCGACCGAAGCTCAAGGGGAGACAGCGGCTACTCAGCGGCCTGCACCGAATGGGCTCGTCGTCCAGCCTGGTGGGTATGGGCAGGACCCGCTCACAGAGCCTCCGAAGTGGTGGGAAGGCGTCCATGTCCTGTGTGTCGTTAGCATCGCCCGGCTCGCCATACAGCAACTCCTTTGGCAGCTCATATGGCTCCGAGCTGTCCAATGGGTATTCCACAGCACCCACTTCAGTCGCCAACAGCCCACCGGGCAGTCCTTTCTGGGATGAACGGACCCGCCTGCGTATGCGCACACCAGACATTCCCTCATCAGTCCCGTTGCCCACGGGTCGCCCCCAGTCGCGAGCCGGCCTCGAGGCGGAAAGCGATTACTTCTCGCGCCCAATCAAGAAGACTGTTCAGAAACGATCAAACTTCAACTTTTGGTCCGACATGCCCGCCGAGATCCGCATGCAGATTCTACGCTACCTCGAGCCCAAGCAGATCGTGCGGTGCTCCCGAGTCTCTCGATCCTGGCACCAAATGTGCTTTGATGGACAACTGTGGAGCGACCTCGATACGAGCCATTTCTACCGCGACATCACCGCCGACGCACTCGTCAACATCATAACTTCCGCCGGGCCCTTCGTAAGGGACTTGAACCTCAGAGGCTGCGTTCAACTCAAGGAGCAATGGAACAAGCATGGGTTCATTGAGGCTTGTCAAAACCTCGAAAACTTTTCGCTTGAAGGATGTCGCATTGACCGTACTTCGATTCATTGCTTTCTGCTTCAGAACAGCAGTCTAGTCCACCTCAACCTTTCGGGTCTCGCAGGTGCCACGAATGCTGCCATGAAGATTGTCGGATCCAATTGTCCGCGTGTAGAAGTACTCAATATCTCTTGGTGCAACAACATTGACAACCGAGGACTCAAAAAGGTCGTGAGTGGCTGTCCGAGGCTCCGCGATCTAAGAGCTGGAGAGGTTCGTGGCTGGGATGATGTTGATGTCATGGTGGAGCTGTTCAGACGCAACACACTCGAACGACTTGTCCTGATGAATTGCGACAGTCTCAGTGATGAGTCGCTTGCTGCCCTCATCGAGGGTGTCGACGAGGAGATGGACGTTCTCACAGATCGCCCCATCGTGCCACCCAGAAAACTCAAACACCTGGACCTCACCCGCTGCCGTACCATTACTGATGTCGGCGCGAAAACCTTGGTCGGCAACGTTCCATTCCTTGAAGGCCTACAAGTCTCCAAGTGCGGCGGGTTAACCAACGACTCCTTGATGAATCTATTCCCAACCGTTCCGCTCCTAACACATCTCGACATAGAGGAGCTGGATAGTCTCACGAATGACACACTAAAGACGCTCGCCGAGTCACCGTGTGCGCCAAACCTAAGGCACCTTTGCATTTCGTACTGCGAGAACCTAGGCGACGCTGGAATGCTCCCTATCCTGAAAGCGTGCCCGAAGCTCAACTCCCTCGAGATGGACAACACCCGTGTGTCTGATCTGGTTCTCACCGAAGCCGCAGCCAGTATGCGCCACCGCAATCGAGCTGGCCGTGGCATCACTGCTTCAGAACGTCCTGAGATTGGTCTGCGGATCGTGGCGTACGACTGCGCCAATGTAACCTGGACCGGCGTGCGCGAGGTCCTATCTCGCAACGCAGAAATCACGCGACCATCCGCAAATTCTCCCAACCAAGTCGTCACATATCCACGTGAGATCATCGGTCTCAAGTGCTTCTACAACTGGCAGCCTACCGTTGAAGAGCACACCAAACGTGTTCTGCGCGGCGACTTCTCGGCAGCTGCTCGTCTCGAGCGGAAGTGGGCGGACTGGATGATGCTGAACGAGGAGGCTGGCGTCGGCGGTGCTGGTGCGCGTCGACGACGAAGAAGAGCGCGTGAAGCGCAGCTTATGCATGCTGATGAAGAGGAAGGCGGCGCTGGCGTCACTGGTGGTGTCGGCCGTCGCCGGCGGGCGAGGAGTGGGCCTGGAGGCTGCATTGTTATGTGAGCGGTGCATGTTCCAAATTTCGTCGTTCCTATTTCACATCTGTCGGCATCTTTTCAACCGTTTGAGGGATCATGAGGCGTTTTTGTGTGCATATTATCGCCTTGTCCGTGTGTGGCAATTTTCTTCTACCTTTGGTTCATTCACAAAGGCATTGCAAGCTGCGTTGGGGGAGCTCGTGTGCGAGTTGGCGAGGGATTGAAACGATGGAAGTGTGCAGCGAGAATTGATCCTATTGACATAGTGTCTTACATATATACGATAGACCAGAGCGAAGTCGTACAATGAATTGATTTTGTATACTCTCACAGCGTAAACACAGTCAAGATAGCGTGGAGTCCAGTATATACCCAAAGAAGACAGACCTTTCCACCTCTGATTTCATGGTGTTTTCTCCCGACCTCACACCACTGTGAACAGTGAGCCTCGATCATCAAGCCCAACAAGCGCCGAAAGCGACACGATACCTCGTGACGCTAATTGCGAAACCCAACTGCTACTGAAGACGGAGCCAAACATCTATCCCACCACTCCATCGCAAACAACACTCCGCACCCCACCTCAAGCGCCCTGTCTTCCCACTCCCGTCCTCGCCGCAGCCACCATCCTCAACACCCTCATCTGTGCCTCCTGGCCCACCTCCCAGCGCGAAGCCGTCGCCCCCCTTTCATTCCTCGGTGCTCTCGTACCGGCTTCTTGAACCGCGTAATCCACAGCTGCATTCGTCCTTGCTGCATCGCAATTCATTGTCTCCGTGCGCTTGTATGTCGTCGGCAGGAGTGTATGGACTTCTTTCTCCATGGCTTCTATATCGCGTATGAAGTGCTCTGTGTGTTGTTAATACGGTATGGCTCGTATGAGTAAGCGAGGGAGAGACGAACTCCAGGGTACACCGAGCTGGTGCAGCAGTAACAGCGCTTTTTGGCGAGATTTTGTGCGGTCTTCATGCTCCCACTGGATCAGCGGATCCGAACTTGGCGATTCCAGCCACGGGATGTGCAATCGCTGAGTCGCTGCGCGGGAGAGGAGTTGGCGGTACTCGACATGTGCGGGACTTGTTTGATGGAGCATCGCGTGTTTCTCATGAGGTAGAGTAGGGCGGAGGGCGAGAACATGAGAAAGACGTAGACGGGCGTTTGACTGTACGACACAGGCGCTGGAATTGAAGTGTCGTGACAAACGATCTTGTTTCCGTTTGGGTCATTGAAAGATCGTATTGGATGGCTGTAACACAGCCTCAACAAATCTATAATATTCATATCTCATATCTTGGGCTGCTATGGCTTCATTATTGGGCCATGCCCACCCAGGCTTTGGAGCCTTCTTGGGGCTGCCGGCCATCGTACACGACGACGCCAGGCTCTCCTCTATAGTCATCATACCAGCTCGTCGGACTGTCGTTCGCATCCGAGCGAGCGCTTGGTCTATTGCTCTGCCGCTTCATCCTGATGTCCTTTTTGACTATGATGCACTGCTCCTCCTCTTCGCTGAGCTCGTCTTCATCACGCGTGGTGCGTGATCGCAGAGCGTGCTCGGTCCTCGATAGGCGCGAGCCAAAGCCGTTTGCCGACTTCTGGCCACCTGTCAACTTGCTGGCGCTGTTTGACGCATCGTGTGTCGACATCATGGCGCGGGGGAGGAGATAGGCGAGCGTAGGGGCACAGGCTGCGATGAGACTGACGACTAGCTCGACCATGATCCATGCCAGGAGGGTTGTGTAGTTCCATAATGGATCCTTTGCCAGAGTGTACTGCGAGACAAGCGTCATCACTGATGCAATGCACGCAACCAGACCGATGGAGAGTAGGCCGAAGATGCGCCCCTTCTTCTTCCAACTCAGCTGGACTTTCCAGAGGACAATGACCGGGATCGCGAGAGCAGTGAAGTCGAGAGCGAGGTTCAGGCGGAGAATACTGTTCATGGAGTCGACGTCCAGGCACTTCGGGACCTTGCTCGAGTCGGCGATTCGAAGCAAGTCGTAGCTCGCGTATATAGGGCTACACTTGAAGACGTTTAGACACAGCGCGACCAAGGTATAGGCCGTGCATATAGCGAAAAAGGCATAGTTGATATTCTTCCAGAGTCGCGTCGTAAGAGTTGTCAGGCGGATGTTGAACAATGCAATGCTCATCTTGACAAGTCCAACATAGACGTAGAACACAGTCGATGCTGACGGCGCGAGCTAAATATGAGTGTCAACCAGATGTCACAATCGATGCCAGTATGGTCCGAACTCACATTTTTGTAGTAGTAGTATTCTTGATATGTGATGTCGTAGAAATGCTTCCCAGCTCCGCCATATTGGACCATTGCAATCTGAAGCGCTGGGTACGCCATGGACAGAAGATACGCAGGTATAATAAGCCAGTCATCGGCACCGAACCGAACTCCATGAACGAACAAGCGAATGCCCAGTCTTAAAAACGTGACAACTGTGAGAATGACCATGCACACTGAGAGCGCGATTATGACGCCTGTCCCTTTGGTCTCGAAGTGGTAGTTCTCCTTGGGTCGGAAAGGCGGGATTGTGACCCCATTTTTGGGGTCTTTGATATCCGGAGTAAGGCCCGTCAACAACAATAATCCTGCTGCGATACGTTCGTCAAGTTCGTTGGCTGGAGGTGTGTTGAAGTAAGCAGACACCATTGTGAAGTGGTCATGCTAACCCAGCCAGTGGGTACCGTACGAAGATCCGGGAGACGACGGAAGGGTTCGGGGTGGGTGCAAGGGAGTTGGACAGATCATGTCTCTGATGGGACGTTTTGTAATGGACTGCTCCTCAGGCCACCCCCAGTCGTTTGAGAAGTACGGCCGCTTACTGCATGGTGGGAGCAGGGTTGCTCTGCATGTGGGGACCGGGTAGTGCCCACATAATAAGAAGGTGACAAGCATCTTCCCTACCCAAAGTCACCGCCCAACATAGTCGGAACGACTTCTACGGGGATCGCATCCTTTGCTCTGGCACCAATCGTCTCGAGTAGTGAAATCTTCACCAAGAGGAACAGGTCTCTTTGATGCGAAAGTCTCTGGTGTCTGGTACTTGCGATAGGGCGGAGGACCTCCGGAGCAACCTCAGGAGTACCGTACTTAGAGCTCGAGAAGAAGCTTCTAACCGAGATAAAATCCACAAATATGGGATGCCTTAGATGAGATCTACACGGTAGTTGATCGGATCTACGAAGATCATTTACCTGTTTCTTGGAACTCGAATCAGCATGCTCTACACAGACATGCAGCAAAAGTCTCGCGCGCGATACTTCGACACTCCATCACTCGATGCGACTTCTACACAACATGCCAAAGTTATGACATGTTCTCTGTGCTGCGAAGCTCATTCTAGGGCGACGGTAAGGCCGTCGAAGGGCCGCACGACCGGACCTTCCACGGCTCCGGGCTGGACCCTGAGGTTCGTGTCCATGCCATTATCGTACCATTGAACACGAAATACCGCCGAATATACGAACCCCTCGCTGTTCTACTTCTCGAAGACGGGACACCACGATGTGGGTAGCTAGCGTGCGGCAGCCGGATGTTCACGCCTAGCCTCAAACTCTATCCATCGTACACGGCAGTGACGGCAGCCTCGTCGTGCCGTAGCATGACACAAAACTCTTCATGTTCGGGGGAGGTTGAGCCCACCGAAATCGCGGATCATTGGGTCCGAGGAACGACCGATTCTCTCCATGTGGAGACATGAGATGAGGCATAAAGCCCTAGACCATTTAGAGTAAGTGATGTCCGCCTTCCAATCAAACTCGAGACGGATGCATACTGCCGACCCACCCAGCTGCGGGAACCCCTTCCAGCACCATGCGAGGACCTATGGGAGGCTTAGAGCAGACGGGACAGCATGTAACGACGGAAGAACTTAGGCCCAACCTTTTCCTCTTCTTCTAATATCAGCCAAGCGACCGATAATTGAGTTCACTCTTTTCTTGCTACGATTGGTCTTCGTTCCAATCATCGTCGTTTCACCCATGTATTCTCGTACCATTCTGTCGGGTCTGCTGCTGGGAGCATCCCCCTTCCTGACTTCAGCACAAGGTCCTCGTTCACCGAACGGTGGCCCTCCAAAACCGCCAGGACCGCCAACTTCACCTCCATCAGCAGGCGATTGTACTGGCATCAATGCCATCAGCCCGAGATGTAGCAGCCAAGAATCCGTGTACCAGCGAGACTTTTTCTACATTGGTGGCGGTTATGTCGACTCTGGAATCCCGGGCCAGCAGATGTGGAGTGACCAACTCTATGTCGAGAAGTTGACACCCTCAAGAAAGGTCAACAAGCCCTATCCCATGGTCTTTGTCTCTGCGGGAGTCAACTCTGGCGCAGAATGGCTGAACACGCCCGACAACCGCAAGGGCTGGGCATCGTACTATCTTGACCAAGGTTACCAAGTCTACATTGTTGACATCGCTGCCAACGGACGAAGTGGCCAGCAAGCGACCTCCAAGTACCCTCTCCGTCTCGGCTCGACAGACATCATTAACGAACAGGGCTTCACCGCCCCGGAGAACTTCGACCAGTACCCACAGGCAGATTTGCACACCCAATGGCCTGGCAATGGAACTCGTGGCGACCCCGTCTTCGATGCCTTTACTGCCGCTAACGTCCCCATCTCATCCGCCAACGTGGCGGTGGAGAACACCATGCGGACCTCTGGATGCAAACTCCTCAGCATGATCGGCCAATCTTACACAGTCTGCCACTCAGCCGGCTGCACCTACACCGCCATCTGGTCCGACGCATGCCCTGATCTGCTGCGCGCCAACATCAACATCGAGCCCGGCAACATCCCATTCACTTCTCTGATCGGCAACAACACCGCTCCCGGCGTTGGTCGTTCCGCCAGCCGCCCCTGTGGCCTCACCTTCACCCCGCTGCAATACGACCCACCGGTCGCAAACTGCTCCGCCATCACGACCACTGAGGTCGGACCAGACCTACCGGGCAAGCGCTCCTGTGTTCTGCAGACGGGCACCATCCACAAGCTTACCCAGGTCGGCAAAGTGCCGTATGTTATGATTACGGGCGAGGCCAGCCCGCATATCACGTACGACCACTGCTTCGTGGAGTACTTCAAGCAGATGGGGATTACCAACTTCCAGTGGATTAAGCTTGGCGATATCGGCATTAAGGGTAATGCGCACTTTATGTTCTTGGAGGAGAACAATTTGGACATTGCTGCGGCGATTAACTACGGTCTTGAGCAGGCCAATAGGGGCCCAGCTGCGCCTGGACATCCAAGTCTGCCGATTTCGAGGTGATAGAGGATTGTTGGAAACTGTATTTGTAGCACTTCTTTAATCATAATATGTAAATAATTAGAAAGTATTTGGTTCATGGTCTTCCATCTCCAGAACGATTATGTGTCGATTAACATTCAGTCGGGCTGGCATCTACACTGGTATGCCTCAGCTCTTGTATTTTCATTCGTCATATGTACTGTTCACGGCGCCGAAAGGTTCCAAACATATACCGCTTTTCACAGCCTGTGTCCCGCACCACAAACATCCTGAAAGTGACCGCACCCCTCCCGCTAGAACATCGCCATATATATACAACTACACCTTGCCCTCCACCTCTCCACCTCCCTATTTCACACTACAACCTCAACCCCCTCCCCAACACCGCCCCATACCACACCATCGCCCCCAACCCCACCATATTCACCAAACTACTCACTCCATGCAGTATACTAAATTGCCTGTTCAGCGCCTCCATCTCCTGACTATGCGGTCCCTCGTCCCAACTCTTCTTCCCATCCCTCGTCTCCTGATGTTTCCTCCGTCCCATAACCTCCGTCGTCTTCGGCCCAACATATACCAGATTCGCGAGCGCGGTGACAAACATGGTGGCGACCAGCCACATATTGGTCGCGTCCGAGGGGGAAGATGTAGGGGAGTATGGATGCAGCAGGGAGCGCGGGTACGTAAGCCAGAGGACGAGCGGGGCGGCGGTTTGGAGCGCGAAGTAGGGCGGGAATATGGCTTTTTGGAGAGAGGAGAATTGGGCGCGGGGGAGGGCGCGGTAGGCGGTGATGCCGCCGATGAAGGATTGGAAGAGGGTTGAGCCAAGGAGGGTGCCGTAGCTATGTGTTTACGCATTACTTAGACGAGGTTGAGGGTGGGATTTGGAGGGGGGTAATGTATACCTCAAGATGTGGTATGTCGCAGGCGACGTGAACGCTGAAAACGACATGATTGGAATACAGGACCTTTGTTGCTGCGAGAAAGTGGTGTGCAAAGCAAGTGAAGACAAGAACGTGGCGTGAGTTTCATCTCCCCATGTCCTGTCCAGTCCAGTCCCAGCCTCGGCCTCCACTCAATGGATGATCTCACCACCCTGCAGCCACGCCGTAGCCACGTTCGAGAGACCCTGCATCTCATTCTCGCTTATCTACCCACGCTACCAAACAGCCTTGTCCGCAGCCAATTACGACATCATCTCGAACGCGTCAAAGCGCGTACCCCTCCAACCCATCTTAACTTTCTGCTCAGCTCATATCAACCCAACCCAATTCTAGATCAAATACACCCACCATTCGACATCTTGATACGTAATCTTCGATCATGCTCCTCCCCTCCTTAATCTCCCTCCGCCACCCCGACGCCCACATCCCCACCCCAGAAGACATCCTCGACTCCTCCCTGGGCGCCATCTTCACCGACGACCTCCTAAACCAGCACGGCGACAACCCCGACACAGTCATCGTGTACAAGAGCGCGAAGCACGGGGTGCTCGAGTTCCGGACCGCAGATGTCAATGGCGAGGAGCAGCGGCGCAAGTTTGCGCATTATCTTTGGAATGCGGGGGTGTTGATGGG
>QVXC01000685.1:0-11668 GCA_003501895.1 Phaeosphaeria sp. A1 3.1a | reverse complement strand
TCTTTAGATCATCTGATGCCTCGTATGCTGACGAGCCTGAGACGCGCCGGAGCTCTCAGGGGTACGCATTCAAGTTTAGAGGACTTATGATCGACTAGAAATCAACTGTACAGCGCACAGTCACAAAATCGACTACAGAGTCTGAATTGCTATCACTCTCTCTTGCAGCCTCTCAGATAGAAGAGTAGATGCGCTTCTTTGCTGGCATCAATCTCAAACTTAATAGTACGCTGACAATCTGGTGCGACAACTAGCAGACTGTTAGTATCGTCACAAAGGAGCACGACAAGCTATATACAAAAGTTAAACACGTTAATATCCACTAGCTCTGGATACGACAAGAGATCACCGCATTACGCATTAGCGTTTAATAGGTCCCTACTAATCACATGCCTGCCGACGGACTTACAAAGATTCTCCCTAAGCAGAAGTTCATAGCCTTCGTCTGCTAACTTAGCCTTATTGACATTACTGAGCGCCTAAAGGGCCTACATTAGGCTAATAGGGATGACTTTGATATTCTCTATACACACTGTTCAGATTCAGCTGTCGTTTACCTACCTTCTTAAGTCTACGCCAGCTGGGGGGTGTGTCATGGTTTAAGTCTCTCTCCTTAAAGGGTGTGATAAGGATCGCAAGGATCAGGGGTTATAATAGAAAAAGCAAAGCCTACACACGTAGATAAAATCGAGAGAAGAGACGAAAACAATAGATCAGTTCAATCCTACAATTCCTTTGCGCACTGCTTGCACTCACTGCGACAGAAGTCCTGCAGGATGATGCCAGCCTCGTTCAGTGCTGCGCACACGGCATTGGCGATTTCGTGGTTGTCCGAACTGCGCAGTATTATATCGTTGTAATTCAACTCGTTGTCGTAGTTGAACTCCACGTCAGCCTTCGGATCCGCTCGATCGTATTTGAAAGCGCTGCATGCATGACCGCCAGGTTTCATCCACACAATGACGAGATCAGCCGCATCCGTGCCTGGCGAGAATATACGCAGACCTTTAAGCCGATTTAACGGTTTGAGGATGGTCACAAGTGCCAATTGCGCTATTGAGGCTGGCAACGGTTGGTATTCATTGTGAACCTTCTCGGCATCTGTTGCTTCATGAAACAGTTGGACGCCGTGCCCTTCGCTGCTCACGTGGTCATGCGTCTCCGATTGTGGCGTACGACAGACGAATTGCGAGTGCTCAAGGCTCTCAAACTTCAACGTCTTGATGTGCGGTATGATCTCGCGGGTAGTACTGATGCTCTGTCACGGTTTGAGTCTCTCTTGCCTCATGGGCAACACGCACCTCACCTTCAGTGAGATGCGACTACCTTTCATACACTAGCGCTGTTTACAGCCACTGGGGGATAACTACTGTTCGTAGCTACACACAATACAACAGAAGTTCAATCCTACAATTCCTTTGCGCACTGCTTGCCTACACCGCTTTACTGCGACATGCTCCGTAGGTCTTCCAGGCTGCTCTCCGACGATCGAAAACAACGATCTCCAAGAATGGCACCGAAGCTGGGGAGGGAAGCTGCCTTGAATTGCTTGCATACTAGACGAATGCTGCAGATGTCTTGGACGGCTGACTTGGAGGGACCTGGCGAAGGTACATGGTACTTGCTATCAGGTTCGAATTTCGAGGGATTGCAGGGGTTCTCGATGTGCTCCGCGTTTGGGCCCCTGGGATAGTTGTCGTGCTCACAGTGTTCGACGACCATGGTGACCAGCTCGAAAGGGAGTAGTAGTTCCGACATTTTTGTAGGGTTTCGGTCCGTTTCCGGGATGGTGGTTCTTGCGTGGGTCTGGGACGGTTGAGTTGGTGGGTCTTGGTTTCTGGGAGCGAGAAGAGATGAGGTTTAAAACATGGTGAGTCGGAGAGATAGTTATGTGATTGACAAGGTCATGCCTAGGGGCGTGATAAAGAAAGAGGGTGAGGAAGGCCGAGACCCCTGCCACCCCGTGATCTTAAGATATTGAGCTATGACCCTCTCAAGCCCAGCCAGATTGGGGTGGTGATTGGGGCCAGATTCTATGTCATTGTATGCCTGGGGAGAATGCGAGGAGATTTGGTGTTTCGGAAGGAAAAGGGCGGAGAATTTGTAACATAGAATATCGTGAACACACAATAGCTGATGTGCATTCAGCTGCATCAAGTGTGTCATCGGAACCCTAGGACGACGCAAAAGAACATGCGACATGTAAATGACAGCATAATCCTCACAAAGACTTATGCAGGCAACACTTGACCAGACTTGAGGACTTCAAGCTTGTCAAGCAAGAAAGAGATTACCGAGAATTTTCTCCACGTTGAGTCGAGCAAACACTCTGGCTGTCAATTGAACAAGTGGCGCCGAGGGATAGATCTTGTGCCACGTCTTCTCTAACCAAACAAGCAACCGACGAAGTAAAAGACTCACAAGGCACTAATAACACCATCAAGCAGTACGGCACTCAGTCGTGCAACAGCTCACCCCACAAGCATAGCATGGGGCGTCTATAACATCTTCCACTCAAGTCTACCAAGATAGTGACAATGTGGGCCACTAGACAAGCATCTCGTCAACAATGTAATAGGTCTGCAGGGCGCATCTTTGCAAGCGGTAATAAATCCAAAACAACACTTTGCAAAGAAGGCATCGAGCATCTTTTCCTCGAGAAATAATCTTTCAAACGACAATTCTTCAAGCATACTACTAGGGATGAAATAAAAGTCCTGAGCGGCGTTGATAGAAGCACCACGTCTTTGTGTTGTAGGCTCTCCAAAAAGGAAGAGTCTAGAAGTAACAGATCTCTGAACAATGTTTGAGGGACAAACAGCGCCCATAGACGCATGAAGTGCAAGAAAAGCATGGCAACAAACACCTCAACTTCATGTATTGTGGCAGATCCAGACAGTATATCGACGAAATCATGGCCAAAGCGAACAAGGTGTGGGACTGACCTGAAGATAGCAGCTATAAGTTGGAAGGAGCCAACTTGTGAAGTCTAGGAGCTGCGACTTTCTATTTACTTAGCTCTACTCAAGTAATGTACTAGTAAATTAGTAGCTAAGTAGGAAGTATGAACGGAACCTATTTAGTACAAGTGACTGTTCAAATTTTATGCGAGGAGAACAACGTATTGAAACGATCATGCAAGTCTATATCATTGACTGAGACTCTGAGGCAAGACTCAGTAGCTACAGTATTCTCTCTAGCTTAGCTAGTACTAAATACCTAGCTTAACACTAATATTTCTGTTGGCAAGTAGTCTATGCAGAAACATACCCTTATTCTTGCGAACCTTCTCAAATATCTCAACCAAACTACAGAGGCAATCACTCCCGCTTCATCTCCACCTCCTCATGTGCCACAGCTTCAGATTTCATGTCCGCTGGCAAAAGCTCTGCGTCTTCACCGTCAAAGACGAATGCCATCTGCTCGAGCGTCCGTCCACGGGTCTCCGGGTAGAAGAAATAAACGATGACAAGATAAACAACCAGAAGTACGATGAAAGTGAAGTAGTACTTCCAGCCGATACTGCCCAGAGCAATGGGGTTCACAAACATATTGAAGACACCGGCAAGGATACCAGAGATCCACATAACACCGAAACCCCTGGATCGAAGACGATAAGGCCAGATTTCGACCGGGTAAGAGATGACAAGAGGCGTCCTGTTTCGAATTAGCTTTTTTTTTCTCTGAGCAAAGAGGAAATAAATGCGACTTACAGAGCAATGTCATAACCTAAGAAGAACATGAAGAGGAAAGGGATCACAGCAATTCCAACAGAAGCATTACCAGTGCTGGCGAAAGAACCCGACAAGCCTGTGACAATGATGTAACTGACAAGCATAATCACGGCTGAGCTGAGGAAGAGGGGTCGTCTTCCCAACCTCTCAACGGATACAGCGGCGGCGACTGCCCAAATCAAGTTCCACACCTGAAGGAGGGCCGAAATGAGGGTCTGATGGGTGACACTGGTAATTCCAACAGTTTTGAGAACAAGAGCCAGGTAATATGACACGACTCCGTTGCCACTCCATTGGCTCATGACTCCCAGAGTGATAGAAATCAAAAGCCTCCATCTGTTGCCCTTGGTCTTGAGCATATCTGCATAGCTCGAAGTGGCGTGAGCCTCCTGCTCAGCCTTGATGGTATTGATGATTTCTTCTGTTTCAAAGTTGACGAGCGGGGCGTCGGCGTCGCCACCTGCGTGATATTTGATGACGAAATGTCTTGCATCTTCTGTGCGGTCCTTCGATGCGAGCCATCTCGGAGACTCTGGCGCCATAATGATCCCGGGAAGAGCAATGACGGGAAGCAAGAGTTGTAGGACAGAAGGCAGTCTCCAATCCCAGGAGCTGGTATAGTTCCTCGTCCCGAACGTGGCCCACGCGGAGATAAGACTGCCCAGATAGAAACCGCACTGGAAGCAAGATGCGACGATCGCTCGATGAGTGGGGTATGCGATCTCGTTGATGAGGAGAGGGGCACCACTTGTGTACCATCCAGCAGCAGCACCAAGAAGGGTACGGGCAACAATGAACGAAGCTTCGTTTTGAGCCGCAGTCTGGAGAATGGCGCCAGAGACGAGGAATACGTAGCCAATGTAGATGCCAAACTTGCGACCAAATTTGTTGGAAGTCCAAGCAGCGACAAAGAAACAGACACCGTTACTGATCCAGTATACTGCGTTGATGACTCCAAGTTCAGCTCCTTTGGGCATATTCATGAAAGTGTTCCATTTCGGGAGGGCCTGAAGACCGTTCATCAAGGATCCATCGTAACCGTTGGCGGATGCTGCATAAATTAGCATGTTAATTTGAGAGTCGCGAGAGCCTCTAAACTACTGAGACTTACATAGGAAACACAACGATAGTATGATAAAATTGAGTTTTAGAAGGTGAGTCTTGTGATACCATGGCTTGCCATCGGATGGCAATACGGATGCCAATTGGTGGGCGACTGTATCGCCTGCCATCGTCTTGGCTTCGCTCGCGCCCATAATGAAAACTGAGAAAAGAGATGAATGGTAAACTGCCTATTGTGAAGAAGTAGGATTGCGTGTATTGTGAGATCGACTTGCAGTTGTGACCCTACCATCGGGCAGTCTCTTCGACTTTATAGACGTGTACGTGTGTGGTCGTGTCACATTAAAGGAGGTTTAGCTTCGGGCTTAGCGTTGAGCATTATCTGTGGAGTTTCGTCTGGACCCATGGGGTAGGTTCGGAAGCGAGTTAAGCTATCACACGACCCTAGATGCTTTAGAACCGAGTTATCAGCTCAATGATTAAGACGACATCAGCATGCAGGCAGGAACACAACCGCATTACGGGATCTCAGCCTCTCACTAGAGCCGTTGCGGAGCCCGCGAGCAATGCATGATTCGTTGGCCTGGGGCACCACGTCCTCTATGTGGCCCAAAAGGTTCCCAATGCCGTGGACAAGGCCTTTGCTCAACGAACATTAAAATTCACGAGAAGCTGTGGCTGCCTCGAGGCGAATCGTGCGGAGAAAAAGGCGGAGAAAAAGGCGGAGAAAAAAGCGGCAAAATAGGCGGCGAAACGTGAGCAAATGGAGATTTAGCGCTCGATTCGGTTGTGATCCGAAGATGGATGGCTCCGACTCTGTTTCCGAGATTCTGTTCCCTGCCTCCGATCAACACAGGCGCAGACTAATGCCACACAAGGAAAGCAACGCTTGCGCCAAGTCAGGCTGTTGCTTTGCTTCCGGGCCGATGCATGGGCTATGTGTACATTGATCGGGGACCTTTGATACATTCGTTGGCATTGTGGTGAGTTATTCCCATCATCCAGGCAACCAGGACCGCCACGTGAAGTCCAGACTTCGAAAAGTCACATGCTACCAGATATTTTGCCACACATTACGTCTGTAGCTCCGTTGGTGAACACCAATCTGGACTGTATCCTTGTATCCACTGTTCCTTCCCTTTGCACGGGCCAATGCAAGTTAGCTTCGGCATATGATCTTCCAGATGCACATATAGAAGCAGACATTAGACGGCGGGGGTAAACGGAGCCTCAGCCGACAGTCTCGGAAGTAGAACATTCAGAACGGCCCAACAAGAATCAGCAACGAGGGCGTATCTACTTTCGTTATCAGCCCGTATCAGCACTTTGACATCGGTGGAGCACACTCATTCCCCTACACCGCACTTCGCTATCATGTCTCCTTTCATGAGCGATGTCCCCGAAGGTCAGCTAGATGTTGACCAGCTTATCTCTACGTTGACAGTGGAAGATAAGGCTTCACTTCTCGCAGGTGAGTCATAACAATAGACATTTGCAAAAGTATCAGCAATAGTAATGCTTCGACAGGCAAGGACTTTTGGCACACGACACCCATTCCACGCCACGGTATACCTTCCGTCCGCGTTTCTGATGGACCAAATGGCGTCCGCGGCACAAAGTTTTTCGACAGTGTCCCTTCTTCATGTCTTCCCTGTGGGACTGCATTGGGGGCTACTTTCAATACCGAACTGATCGCAAAGCTGGGACGATTGCAGGGGCAAGAAGCAAAGGCAAAGGGAGCGATAGCTGTACTTGGGCCTACTCTCAACATACAAAGAGGCCCGCTTGGTGGTCGCGGATTTGAATCATTCTCAGAGGATCCCTTGCTGTCGGGTCTTCTTGCGGGACACTACTCCAAGGGTCTCCAACAAGAGAATGTAGCTGCCACTCTCAAACACTTTGTCTGTAATGACATGGAGCATGAGCGCATGGGCGTGAACGTGATTGTCACCGCCCGCGCTTTGCGCGAGATTTATCTGATGCCTTTCATGCTTGCGATCTCAATCGGAGACCCTCGGGCGATTATGACTGCGTATAATAAGGTGAACGGGTCCCATGTCGCTGAGAGCAAGGAAATTCTGCAAAACATTCTAAGGGACGAATGGAAATTTGACGGCCTGGTCATGAGTGATTGGTAAGATATACATTGAATCAGATGTTCAAGACGACTGCTAACAGTTTCGCCTATAGGTTCGGTACTTACAGCACAACCGGGGGAATCCAAGCTGGAGTCGACCTCGAGATGCCTGGCCCGAGTCGATGGAGAGGCCAGGCTCTAGCGCATGCCGTCAGATCAAATAAGGTCACCATTGATGAGCTCGATGACCGCGTAAGGAATGTTCTGAACTTTATCAATTACTCCGAGGCTGCTGGAGTACCCGAAAATGCCCCCGAGAAAGAGCTCAACCGACCAGAAGACCAAGCTTTGTTACGGAGAGCAGCATCGGAGTCCGTCGTACTCCTCAAGAACGATGGTAAAGTCCTACCTTTTGCAAAGTCTAAGACGACAGCTGTTATTGGACCGAATTCTAAGATTGCTCGGTTTTGCGGAGGCGGTAGTGCATCATTGCTTCCGTATTATAGCGTCTCTCCGTTTGAAGGCATCACAAGACAGTGTGAAAGAGCCTTTTTCGCACAAGGCTCCATGGATCATCAGCTCCTCCCACAGATGGGAGATGTCCTCAAGACTGTGGATGGCCAACGAGGCTTTACCTGGAGAGCTTACAACGAGCCCGCAACTGTCACCAACCGAAAGGCAATCGATGAGCGAATCCTCAAAGATTCAAACTTGTTTTTCCTTGATTACGAACACAACGACCTAGCTCCGATTTGGTACTCTCAGGCGGAGGGGGTCTTTACACCTGACGAAAGCGGCCTTTTTGACTTTGGCCTTGGTGTGGAGGGCACAGGGAAACTGTACATCGACGACAAGTTGCTCATCAGCAATGTTGAGAACCAAAAGCCAGGCCCAACACTGTTTGGTTCGGGCACAATCGAGGAGATCGGTAGCAAGGAGCTCATCGCTGGTCAAAATTACCGTGTTCGTGTGGAATGGGCTTGTGCCAAGACAAGCAAACTCCCACCCGTTGGACCAGTTGGAGGAAAACACGGCGGCCTTCGCTTTGGCGCGTGCAAACGCATCGATCCCGAACAGGCCATTGAAGAGGCTGCAGACTTAGCTAGAACAGTCGACCAGGTCGTGCTAGTCGTCGGCTTGAATGGCGAGTGGGAGTCTGAGGGAACAGATCGGGAGACCATGGATATGAGCGCGCATACCAACACCCTCGTGTCGAAAGTACTAGCAGCCAACCCTAACACAGCAGTTGTGGTTCAATCCGGAACACCAGTAACAATGCCATGGGTACATGAAGCTAAGGCTGTTTGTCACGCCTGGTATGGTGGTAACGAAACCGGCAACGCAATCGCGGATGTACTGTTTGGCGATGTTAATCCAGTAAGCACTCCTTCCTTGATGCGCTTCTCCAAAGACGTGGAGTTTTGAAAATTCGGATATTAACATGAAGGTTCTAGGCTGGCAAGCTCCCGCTTACGATCCCAAGTCGCTTGCAAGACAACCCTACCTACTTCAACTTCCGCAGCGAAGCAGGACGAGTGCTTTATGGGGAGGATGTTTATGTCGGTTATCGATACTACGAGAAAGTCGACGTCAAACCGCTTTTCCCCTTTGGCCACGGCCTTTCATACTCGACTTTCGAACTGAAGGATCTCAAAGTGCAGACAGGCGATCATACAAGAGTCTCATTTCAGATTTCAAACGCGAGTCAGTGTGCTGGCGCCGAAGTTTGCCAAGTCTATGTTGCTCCACCATCGAGGACCTCGATCGAGCGCCCAGTGAGGGAGCTCAAATCCTTCCGCAAGGTCTTCTTACAAGCGCAAGAGAGCCAGAGTGTCTCCATCGATATGGATACACTACTTGCTACAAGTTACTGGGACGAACGCAGGAATGAGTGGTGTAGTGAAGGTGGTGTGTACAGAATTTTAGTCGGAACTAGCAGTGCCAACATCATCCTGGAAGGGTCATTTGAGGTGGAAAGGACAAGGCATTGGATCGGTGTTGCACCATAGAGCAAATCTAGCATATTTGAGATAAAGAAACGCAGAATCTTGCTGAGATGATCGACTCCGGGTCTTTCTGTTGTGCGCGCAAGTTGGGGCCTCCCGCAACATGGGGACGCTCCTCACTTGAGTCCGTCGTGACTAGATAGTACACACAAAATCAATCACCCCGACACCGACAACTCGCCGAGTGTCAAGAAATTCCAAACGCCAAATGATACACGCAAGATACCGTGCTCCACGGGCGAGTCGCCAGGGGATTTGGCAAAAATGCGGGCAACTCGCTCGTGGAGCAGTACGTCAGGGCGCTTATCTCCCCGTGGAACTAGACTAGGCGAAACAGCCCATCGGGATCTTCGGAAAGCGGGGAAACGTCTGTCACCCAAATTCATCTCGGTCTCAATCGAGACATCGTTCTGAGTCCAGAACGAGAGTTTGGAGAGTACCAACAAGGTTTCAATCCTTTTCTGTACGTTTTCGAGGTATCGACAGGACAGTCATACTGATCGCTTAAGATGTCAACCAGTCCTGGTCACGGCAGGCACACATCTGCTGGGCGAAGCACGAAACCAACATCTCGGCAAGCCTGCGATCAATGTCGCAACAGGAAGAGAAAATGTAGTTTTGATTCTGAAGATGATCCATCTTGGATGAACAGGGCGGAGAGCTTTGACGCCGCCACGAGATGTCGCAATTGCGAAAGGGCGGACTCCCCATGCACTTATCTGCTTCCGTTGAGAGCACGCGGACCCAAGCGGAAGATAGATCGTCGATATCTGACAGGTCATTACGGCTCTTTAGACCTCCACCTTGAGCGGGAATTCTCGAATTTCGATGGGGAGAGTCCTATCTCACAACAGTCTTTGTCAAATTATTCAGTTGCCCAGGACAGCACCACGGACCTTGCTGGATCCCCAAATGGTCTTGAGCCTGCGACCCGTGAAGCATCCTACCCGACCGACCGCCTCTGTCCTCGGGATCTTGTACGATTTATCCTCCGCGACTATTTACTCTACGTCTATCCATTGATCCCTGTTATTCATAGGCCTTCATTCGAGACAGACTTCGAACAAAATCGAGACGCAAAGGATCAGGACTTTCTGACATTGATCGTTTCTTTATGCGCTGTCACCGTTGCGCTATTACCATCGAGGTTCCACACCTATCGAGAACACCAAATTCCTCTGCCATTTCGAACACGAACAGAGATGGCGAATCACTGCTATTATATAAATCAAAGCCTTCGGGATACGGACTACTTTGACACGGTCAGCCATCAGAAATGGGCGAGCAGTTTCTTGCTCGGCGTGACATACCATCAAACAGGCAACACAAATTTGTGGCGTATGCTCGAGGTCGAGTCGATGCAATTATTGAGACTCCTTGAAGTGCAACACGTTTCGAGCTACGTGGGTCTTGACTATATCGAAGCCCAGCTTCGCAAAAAGGCGTTCTGGCTGATGTTTTATGGCTATGTTCACCAAATGCACAACTTGCGCAACGAGCGCGTCACATTTCTAGATCCGACCATCCTACGACAAATTAAGCTGGAGGAATTGATGCCAATATCTTTGGAAGACGAGTTCATTACCTCTGAGAGACTATTACCATGCCCTGAAGAGACAGCTTCCACGTCTCTGACTGCAGGCTTTAACATCCACTCTCGTATCTTTTCGGCTGCTATAGACGTCCCAAAAGACACACGCAAGCCGCCGTGGACATATAGCCAGGACGAAAGACCCAAAAGTCGACTAGCGGTGCTTCAAGAACGACGGAATCATCTCAAGTACATGCTCGACACGGTGAATCCCGCGTACAGACCTTGGAACAAGAGGGGTATCAACGTCGTTTCTGGTTCCGATCACTATGATATGAAGGATCTACAAAGAGAGGCAGTCCGGGCCAATATCCATGTCACACACATATGGCTCCAGAGCATGTTGCTCGATCAGATAGACGACGCCGTCAAGGAGCTGCAAGCATCAACTGCACAGCAAGGGAGCGATGCCGTGCCAATGGCATTCACTCCCCAATCACTTGAATATGTTGAAGTTATCACAGATGCTGTTTCGTGGGATGAACGAGAAGATCTATGTCGACAGCTCTTACACACATTGCATTCCTTTTCGTATTCTGGCTTAGAGTCTAATGGACTTTCACTGGTAAGTCTCCCAACTCTCATCCCTGCTCTTGCACCAGGTGTCTGCACAAAGCAAGCATACATGTCTTGTGAAGCCGAAAGTCCTGTCTGATGCAAAACAGGTGTACAAAGTCCGCGACGTTGCCGTTCCGCTTCTTGCGTGCGAATCCGACGCCAACGAGGAACGCGCACGACGGGCAAAAGAGTATCTGCGCGAGTTTTCTGGGTTTTTGTCCAAATTTGATGCTAGTGAGAAACTCAACACATTGAGTTTGCAAAGTTGGGTTGACACGAGTCGAGATAAGGCAGAGAAGCAAGGATGAAGCTGTCAAGGAACGTAGAGTCATAAAGAGGCAAACG
This sequence comes from Phaeosphaeria sp. A1 3.1a, assembly GCA_003501895.1. Lineage (NCBI taxonomy): Eukaryota > Fungi > Ascomycota > Dothideomycetes > Pleosporales > Phaeosphaeriaceae > Phaeosphaeria > Phaeosphaeria sp. A1 3.1a. The sequence continues at coordinate 295 of QVXC01000685.1, read as the reverse complement.
AGCGACAATCTAGCCACCCACTGCTTATTATATTCAAGAGCTAGTCATCTGTTTATCAAGAGCGAAGTATGCAGCGGTGTACTGGATTTAGCCTTGCGCTCGTGTTTAACATGAAAGCAGTAACGTAGGTGGCAAGCGAGTGGCCCACGCAAGCGAGTGGCCCACCCCACCAACTTTGCGCACCTTTGCACGCAGACATCTCAACAACGCGATGTAACAATAGATAGCTATTAATACAATAGATCAAACAGTAGCTACAGGCTCTCTTTTACATGTACGTGAGTTATGCCCACGC
>QVXC01000684.1:0-11813 GCA_003501895.1 Phaeosphaeria sp. A1 3.1a | reverse complement strand
TCTCTGCAGCTTTGCACGCAGACATCTCAACATCCACATACGACCCATGCCTGTTGATCACAAACAACGACGCTAACGCCTTTGGCATCGTCGGCATGCAGACAGACGATACGCTCATGCTTAGGACGCCAACGTTCTCGTCACTCGAAGAGAAAAAGATCCAGAAGGCAGAGTTCAGATCAAAGCCAAAATCTATCCTAACACCAGAGGTGCAATTGGACTTTAATGGATGTACACTCACAATGGACGATAGCAGAGCCTTGAAACTTAGACAGAAAGGACAAGGAGGAAAGATCAAGCTTGTGGACGTCAAGGCACCTGACCGCGCGCAACAATACACAGAGCAGCGCGCCCGCGGAGCGTACATCGCATCAACGTGTCAACCAGAAGCGTCATTTGATCTATCTATCGCCGCCCAAGCGCAGCAGCCATCAGATGAGGACATCAAGACACTTAACAAGCGACTGAAATGGCAGATGGAGAATCTCGATCGTGGTCTGCGCTACGTCACTGTCAACCTCAAGGAGGCTAAGTTGATGGTCTTTGTGGACGGCTCCTTTGCCAACAACAAGGACCTCAGCTCACAGCTAGGCTTCATCCTCATGCTCATCAACGAGTCTACAGACTCCAACAACACCTTCACGATCCGTGGCAATGTGATCCACTACAGCTCTACAAAATGCAAGCGCGTCACACGCAGCGTACTAGCATCAGAGATCTATGGCATGGTCAACGGTTTTGACATAGGCATCGCTATTGCTACCACATTGAGGATGGCCACTGAACGACTTGGACTACCGACAATCCCACTAGTCATTTGTACAGACTCGTACTCCCTGTACGAGTGCCTAGTAAAGCTTGGGACGACAAAGGAGAAGCGACTCATGATCGACATCATGGCACTACGTCAATCATATGAGCGTCGCGAGATCACGGAGATCCGTTGGATCAACGGTGATGAAAACCCTGCAGACGCCTTCACGAAGACATCTCCAAACCGCGCTCTAGAACGCTTTATCACCAGCAATGAGCTGACAGTCCGAGTCGATGGATGGGTTCAGAGGCCAACAAGCTCTGAGGTTTGATGCTTTACACATACAGTCGCTACTGATATACACTTCTGCTCGCAGCACCTGCAGATTTCCTAATTCTCTATAAAGAAAAGACTCCTAGTGTCAGATCACAAGTATCGTCGACATCTCAGCTACGCGATCAGACGCACTGACCGCAGCGTCCGAGCAGCGCACTGGCCGCAGCGCTCAGACCAGAACCCCTGGGTTCGCTCGCATGTAGCTCTTCTTGAATAGAACAATCAATCAATCGAATCCAATGCAGTTATAGTTATTTCATTTCAGCACTAGTGCTACAGGCCTACCAACACATTGCGTCCTTTGCTATTACCGAAGCAGATACATGATGGCGACAGGGACTCGCCTTCTCCAAGGACGGGCTCGACGTAGTATTCGAGATTCCCGCTACGGATTCGGTCCTGTATCTTATTGCTGCGGTAATCCTGAATCCGTGTGTTCAGCATGACAAGGTGCCCGTCGTTGTCATCTGTGTCTGGCTCACAGTCTACAAAAGGCATGTGGCGGAGCAATTCGATGGCCGCATCATTCTTGTGCAGGTTGGCCATAGTAGATTGTGTGATAGGTGGCCAGCCGCCATTCTTGGGCGCTTCGGGGACGATCGAATTATCCCAGAATACTCGATTGCAAAACTGGTAGTAGTCGGTCTAAAGCGCGAAGAATTCGGCTTGATTGAAGAACATGTCAGGGAAAGTGGAAGAAGACCGGACACACTAAGTTGACATGGTGGCGCGGGTATACGGTCATAATATATGTTGACTTGTGAATATGGCTGCCTATTAATTTACGAGAGCCTGCTTGAAGCCTACTGCGGGGGGCGACTTCGGCTCAATGTTTTGTTTCGCGAAATTTCAGCGCTAGTTTGATTGAGAACTTTGAAACAAGGAAGCTCTTAGTGCATGCAGCGCTACTAGCTGCCAGCTGAGCAGGTTGCTTTGGATTATAGAAAGGTGAGTATGGCTGACCGTCGCGCTATTCAGTCGCGATTACTGCACTTCAAGCTGTAGCTATTGTAGTTATTGGTAAGCTTTCATGGCCCCTGGTTAGATGAAGGTCAGCGTCCTTCGTGATGAATAATACTTCGTAGAGAAATTTCAAGCCTACCTGGGTACCTAATCAACTACTGGTCCATATGGTTTGCAAACCACAGCTACTGTAGGCTCCTTTGGACAACTATGCCATCTTCCATCCATCCAAACCATTTTTGTTGCCTGTCTTTCATTCTCCATGGCTCGGTCGTTGAGAATACTTCTGTAGGTTGGCAAAAGCCAACCGATATTCAGAGGGTCGCAGAAGAAGTGATACGCCACAGCTATAATAGTAACGAGAATAGCCGACAGGATATATCGCATTATTTTCCGACGTGGTGAGGGACTTGCTAAGCGCTTGGAAGCTGGACGAGATTTCTCGTCCGACGACTTGATCATCGCAGCAGCGTTTGTACTCATGAGTACTGAACCTTATGTATTTCTAAACAAGAAGAGAGTGAGAACTATGCAGAGTATGATAGCTATGGTGATACGAAGAATGGGCGTAGTGGAGTAGGTGGAAACTAAGGTGACTCTTGAAGCTGACTCTCGGGTCATTCCCACGGTTTCATGTTCTGCGGGGCGGAGGCGCGACCTACAAAAGTAGCAAAACAACTACGTCAGCACAAACAGCGTCTCTACTAATCTTGTTTCATGAACTTTCGCACGCTGCTACGGTGACGAAACGATTCAACGATCTACTTGTTGTTGAAGACGTCAGCGTTCGACTAACACAGTACGTTCAGGACAACATCGACCTCCGAATTTATGCAAATCAGGAGGCCTGGGTAACTGCATGTGGTCCCTTGAACACGAAGATTCTGGCGGGAACTTTTTCTGATGGCAACTTTGACTGACTTAGTAATTGACAACAAGACCCAACTACTGCCTCCAATCCTCGTGTCATGAGACTTGGCAGACATTACTTGTTCAGCAAGAAAACAAGTCATACTGACCCGATTGCATTAACGAGAATATTGCTGGCACACTGATCGCCTTCCGGCAGAGCTTTGACTCCATCCAGAATTTCAAGCGTGGCCCAATCTGAGTTTCAAGCATCACTCAATCGAATTGCTCCCCTACGAGTACCAATATACGCAGTGATACCTTGCTAAGTTGTCTCAGGCGCTCGGGTTGCACTTTTGTTTGTGTTGCTTCCTCCGTTCTTTCTAAGAAATCTTGCGCAGGATTTATATTGTGCTTGCTCCGCTTTCTTACAGTGTTCTTAGAACTATAGAAATTGTTCGTATCAGAAGGTATAGACGTACTTGGAGTAATTCTTCGATTGTCTTCAGCAGCTTCTGCTCTGCGGTTTAGCTTTGAACCTCGAGCTGTTGTGATAACGCTGAGGATCCCGAAACAGTACTGCGATCCGTAGCACCAGAGGGTGTTGGAGTTCCCATGAATTCTGTCTGCTTTGCAGAGACAAATTCAGTCTCGCCTGCACTACGAGATGAATGGTCGGCAGGATTAGGATGCGCAAACTTTGTCTGCCTTATTTCGTCGTCTTCCACTGAGTCTGCCGGGTTGGGGATGGTCTCAAAGACGGTCAAGTTGCTGTGTATAACAACTTGATTCGGACCTCTAGTGTTTTATTGAGTCCAGAATCCGAGATACAGCTGCAGGTGACAGCGTATTTAGTACTGTTGCACACCAAGAACAGAAGTCAGGCGTCGTTGTTTCGAGATTGAACCGTGCTTAGCTACAGTAATTATTCCTGCACATTACGAACCTGGCGCAATAGCTCTGCTTATGTGTACTGATCCTTACAGACTACCACCTTACGTGTGCCTACTTGAGTCTGTTATCTTTAAATCTACGTAGCCCTAAACATGAACGGCTCGGACACGTCAAGAAATATCTTTCCACTAGAAGCGTCCCATCTTTCTTTCTTCTTTTCTAGTCCGCCAGCTAACAGCTCTCCCTTGGTACCCCTTCTCCATTTAGAAAACGACTCCAGTAGCTCTCCGCTAATCCGAACCTTGTACTCTGTTCCAGCCTTCAGGCATTCGAGCTCGCCACCTTGTGAAGTCGCCGGATCCTCCTTGTCTAGCCAGAATATGTACTCACGCGGCTCACCAGGCTTGAACTCCTCGAAGCAGGAATCGTCGGGAAACAAATCGTTGTGCTCCCAGCATCCGATGACGTACGGCAATTCAGCTTCCTCGCCCTCTTCGTCGGTGACATAAGCTATTTCTCCCAGGCCGTGGATCTCCTTGAGTGGGGTCTTGTTCAGACACACGGTGATGACTTCGTCTTCGTGCGATAAGATCTTGAGCTTGAAACCAAAGCGTGGTGCGCCATTCAAATGGCAGATATCGGCTGTTGGAGTCAAAGTCAAAGAAAACCGTGGCTGTGCGTTGGCATGGCTGGCATCCGGCATGGTGCAACTCTAAGGATATTTTTCGCCGTGTTGAGGAGCGTGGCGTTTTCTGGCGCACTGAATTATTCGATTTCGAAGAGCCGGTAGGCGCGTGAAGCACTCTACGATACAGCACTCAGCCTTGGGAGGGCGAGGTGGTGACGTAATACCTCACCAAGTGCCGGCGCTGGATGCTGCAATAGAAATATAAATAGTCGTGTGAGAATGTTGTTCGCTGCGGCAATGAGAAGTAAACCAAGGAAGATAAAAGCAGGTCGCAATCGAGTCCGTAGTCCAGTATGGGAATGCCCAGTGATTAGCAAATTACGTCACACGTATTATCCTCATCTACCCTGGAAGTGTCTTGATCCTTCTAAGTAGCTGAAACGATGCTCAAGGCAGACTTTTCGTTCGTGATGAGATGTGGCGCTTGTGTTGTCAGCAGCGATATAGCCTAAGTTAGTGTCCAGTCACCGGATGAAGCTTGAGCTCATGCGCTGCGCACAGAGCCGCGCGAGGGATGCAAGAAACTACAGAGAGGCCTTAAAATTCGGATTAGGCACCCAACCCGGCATTGCTTACGCTTGTGTTCGCAAACGCCCTTATCCACCCTCGTAATAATGCATCAGGTTTTCATATCCTGACCCATCAAGTCCGATCTGCAAGTAAAGTGACGACTCCTAATAACAGCATCGACAGCAAGGAATCACAAGGATGCACGAGGATATTGACATTTTACGACAAACTGACAAGTAGCTATGCCCGCGGAAATTCTGGCCAACAAACATTGCTCGCCATGTAAGGCACATTCGTCTTGTTGGGTCTGAGTAGGCAGTGCTTCTCAAGCCCGACCGCAGGTCACCGTTCACCCTCGAGATGTTTCTGTGCTTCTTTGCAGATCTCAACATGAAACTTCAGGCTTCCCAAGTCTCGTATCATTCGGTCATATCCTCTGCAAATCATCCGCAAGTCCAACATCATGGCTCACAGGTCCTTCACATCATCATGCGGCACTTGACGAATACTGAGCGTCATGACCGAAGGATTACGCCTTGTGTCTCAGACTTGAGACTACCTACTACAGGTGCTGATAGAGCGACTGGGTGTGGGTCTGTGAGCTTGCGGTGACGGAGGTCCGTACCAGGTCGAAAGTTGTGTATATAATAGGACCAGAATCGCGGTGGTCCTGGCTACTCGAACCTCATCGAGTCTGAAAACCATCTGAAAAGCATCTCTCATATCTCAGCTTCCCGACTTACATTATCACTTCATCATGGTACAGGTTTGCAAACAGATGTTGGCGACTGCGGCTGTTTTAGCAGTTGTTCACGCACATCCCTGGGGGTATATTTTCATCATACGTACTTGATCGAGTCTCGAGTTGCTGATAGGCGTTCAGAAGTTTCCAACTCAGCAGTCCCAACTCAGCATGGGTGGTGAAGCGGGCTCTCTACAACCTCAATGATATTTCCGACCAGGGTCGCAAGGACAAATTGACCCAAGGACACAAAGACGCGGTCACCGTCGCCGCTAAGGCTCTGGAGAAGATGGGTGATGCCAAGTACAAGCCTACCATTGAGTATTGGTTCGGCAAAGAGCACATCAATGAAGACAGTGTCGGGAAAATCAAGCAGGTTTTCAAGAACTTTGTTGGTGACAACGAAGACGGCACAGGTTCCGATACCAACGGCAAGACGACCATCTACAGCGATGATTACTTCCTTCCCACCGCGGAACAAACAAAGGGAGTAGGAGACGGCAAGACACCTTTCTGTAGCCTGAAGACCCCGGATGGTAAGACAGGCGCAGCCTACTTCAAGAGGAACAATAAAGGGGCCGCCATGCATTTTTGCGACAAGATCTTTGAACGAGCAAACCTAGAGACTCTGACAGCCGACAACTGCGCCAAACTTGGAGACCAAGTGAGCACCGAGAGATGGACGAAGAATTTTATCGGTGCGAACGTTTTGCACGAGTTCATGTAAGTCAGCCGAGTGATTGCCACTTCTTCTAGCCCTAATAAGTCCGTCATTCATAGGCACAACCCTCGTATTGGAAGGGAAGGAGTACTGAAGTACGTTATAGATCATGTCTATGATGCCTACCGTAAGTCACTTTGACTAAGTCTTCGGACTTAGGTATTCTATACCAGCCGTCTGACTATAGATAGAGTGTCACCAGCTCGCTATCAACGAGAAGATTGAAGAGCGCCAGAAAACAATAACCAACGCTGATACGTTTGTCTGGTTTGCCGTGGTACGTTTATTGGCGCAAACTGTTCCAAATGCTGCTGGCTAACGCTATACGCTCTCAGGACATTGCGTTCCGGGAGATATGTGGACGGGAGTTCAAAGAGCCGGTCGATGAGACGAAGAAAGCTGGTGACATTGATACTCCCGATTCCGATCCTGTTGCAGATGACCCCAATGACGGGAAGTGCGACTGTGGTGAAAGCGGATGCACTCCTGATTCCCGGCCTTGCTGCGCGAATGATACTTGCAAACCGTTTGAAGATTAGCCGGCCAACAATGAACAGGAATGAACTTATGTGAGATGTGGTGTTTATGAATTAAGGCGTCACGGTAGCTCACGGTCGACCGCTAAGGCTCAGGGATTTTGGATGACTTCATCATATACTATGTTACGATCTCTTTTCGTACAATAGTACATCACATGGAGGTTAGAAGCCCACGCTTGATGTGCTGTTTGTTGCGCTATTTGTTGACTCAGCTTCCAAACGGAATCCACTGCTCAATGAACCTGCAACACGAATACTTCAACACACTACAAATTACAGAACTTTGCGTTCGCTTCACCCTTCATCTTTCTCAACATCTTTTCTCTCTTTCATGGCCAACTCGTCATTAACTGCAGCGACTCCGCAGTTGATCGACGGTATAGAAGAAGTGCTATCGCAGTCAAGTTAGAGAAGTGACTCCATCACTTCTCTATGAACCAATGACAAGTGGCTGGACAGTGAAATACACCTTCTTCTTGGCGAACGCGGCGCCCATCTAGGAACAAAGTCAAGATGCGCATGCCAAAAGGTCGTAACCAGCGCTTTAAGATGGATGCTGCAAGTGGTGCGAACGACGACTGATCAGGTTACAGCCATTGATCCCATATATTTTATAGACATTGCAGAATCGGCATGGGGAATTGAATCAAGGAATACTTTCCTCAAGTGCTTCAAGACTGCATTGGGCTTTCATCTTGTCAAAGACAAAAGCTTTCACTGACGACCATGCTCTGTAGCTTAGCGTAGCATCAGAGCTTCCACTTATTGACATACAGATCGCGAGGCTTTCTTCGCGTAAGACTTTACGCGCGCAGAGATGAAGGTGTCAACAGCGACCCACACGCTCAGTGTCGATGACAATGCAATTCCTGAGCCTTTGTATGAGTGAGCTTTTACCGCAATCTCTTGGATTTCATTGAGCTCCGCATTGCGTGCGTTCAGAGGCTATCGCGATGTGTGGTGGATGATTTCAGTAGAAGAGCTGGATCCTTGAAGTACATTTCGGCGAGACTCTCGATATTCAGGTATTTGCATCGAAACCCCGCTCCCAAATTCAGACGACAAACATATTAACCACAATTTTAAGAGAGCCTAGATCAAGATTCAAGGGCGCAGTCCAACGATTTCCTGAATAGCCTGGCGAAGCTGCCTCCGTTTCTCTGTTTAAGAATCCACAATGCTTGGTAGTGTGTGGTGAGCGGTTGGTGTTGGCAGTATGACCTTAGGAGTGGACACCTTTCAGACGACCACACAAGCTAGCAGCAATTCAGGCTTGCATGATAGAAGGGCGAGGCTAAAATGAAGATTGAACAAACTCTAAGATAGACGCAGAGCATCGAGCTTGAGGGGCTGCAAAGCAATTACATATAAAGAAGTCGGACTTCGACAGTCCTGATCAGGGGAGAGGAAAACGCCGTTAGGTAGTCCAACGCTTGGATATAGCCCCTGCGCGAATGTATTCAGCTATGCGTGATCATTGCGTGCCGAGCCCTCATGCCAACCTTGGAAGGGTCCTTCAACGCTCGCAAGGTGGTGACATACACCTAGACATCGAGATGCAGCCTCTTCGCTGTGGAATACACTACCTGTCATTTCAACAAGACGGTTGCTTCCTGTACATGATAGTTGACACGCAGCGGTAACATTGGATGATGTTCTGCAGCTTACGAAAGAGTGCGTTCATGTTGGAGGTGTTGCCAGTAGGCTCAAGCTGAAAATCAGTTTTCTCTTATCGTTAAAGCAGGTCTGTCGTACGCTATTGTTTTATCTCCAATCTGATTGCATTTTTAGTGCTGGTACCAACTCCACAGAAGCTTCACATGCTTAAGATCTTGCAGCAAGATCTCTCACAGGATCGAACAGCCACTTGCGTGCGCTACCATTACACCACAAGAGACGAGGGCGATAGAACTTATTACCACCATGTGCTGCGTCGCAAAAGCGCTTTCGGCCAGACTGTGATCGAAATCTTGGGAGTCCACGATGGATTCTGAAGCACAGTCAACGTACATCAGCGACGCAACTCGAACTAATTACGAAGCAGGAAGAGCGAAGGGTCCGGGTTTATACAATGCTCTTTTGGCAAGAACAAACGCGATGGTTCGTGAGGTTGACGCTCAGAAACATAGATAGATGCCCGTGGAAACAAATTACATGCTTGGCTTGCACAGCTACTGCGAGTCTGACCAAGACGTCATAATCAAAGTCGTCTGCCGGTTTCATACTTACCATGGTCACTGCATGTCAACATCAAAATATATCTCGATCACAAGTCTTGGACTGGACTACCCGCAACGTTTCAGAAGCTACTGTTTGAAACAAAGCACTGTGCGTCGTTTCGACGACCGTTGGGTCATGGAAGGTGGGTAGCTACCGGAGAAACACCACCACCAAACTGCAGGTCTAAAAGCTAGACCAGACTTTGTCAGACTCTCTTCTGAAGCCTCAAAGCTGCAGATCTCCGTCGACATCGTTACACGATGACTTCAGATATATGGGGTGATTGAGAGGATTGATTACGTATCTATGGTACCCGGGATCAAAGAACCCTTTGAGTTGTACTAACAGCTTTCTTGAGAGACATTTCGTAGTCAACCTGAATCTGTTCGTCGTCCTCCTGTCCAAGTAACGTTATCGCCTGGTATCTTCAAATCACACTCGGTTGCTTTCGGGCAATCCTAAGATTCTTTGCTGGCATCCCCTACTGTCTCCCTTGATACGGTCACATCTGGATCTGACTGAACCACCAGATCCGCATGCTTTTTGAAATATTCGAGTTGATCCTCCTTCCCTGTTGGAATGCACAAGGATCTCTGCGCGAGAGATGTTTTTTTGATGATGTAGACCTTGTCGCCTTCTTTGAAGATCTCGTCGGCTTCCACGGTCCCATCTCAGTCCCGGTCGGTAGTGGACATTTCGCGCTTTGATGCCGCAAACCAGACTCCACCAGATACGGAAGCCTCAAGATCCGAGGCGTAGCAGAACGGAATTTTCTTCGCTGAAGAAAGCGTAACCCTGCAATAGTCGTTGTTCTGATAACTGTAGGCTTGACCAGTAGCGCCTGATGGATGCACGCCTAAGAATTGAACAGACCCAAACAGATGGTCGTTACTCCTGCAGCAGATGCGACGGGCTACACCCGCGCAGCCTACACCGTGTCCCGCATACTCGTCGGGGTCTTTGAACAGCCAGATTCAAAATGATTGATCCGGAATCTTGTGTGGTCTCTGGAGTGATGATTGATCATACATGGTATGGAGAGAGCGGCGCAGCAATATTTATATCGGTTTCAGTCATGTGCCCTGTCTCTTCATCTCGCCTATTATTTCCAAAGACAGTTTCGATATTGTTGGCTCAATTAGCTAGCAAAGCTGTGCCAATTAGACGATGCGATACAGATCCTTCGCACGAACATTGCTTCAGCACGTAGTCTATCCGACTAGCATCTACTGCAAGCTGGATACGATAAATAGCGACATGTGCGCCAGCAGAATGACGAATCATGGACATATCTCACGACACCCAACACGCTCCAGCGTAGGCTGAATCTTGACTCTGAAGGTCCCCATTGAAACATACGTCTGCGAAGTGGCACCTGCCTCTTTCTTGGAGTTGCGCATAAGACTAGGGCCAGCGATACGAACTCGCCTCATCCTTCGGGTTCGGACATGAATCAGTGTGCATGACTTGACCGGAGGCCGTGCTATGGCAGACATACACACCAAGACCGTCCGACCTGACTTTTGTAACAGGCGCATGTATGCAATGTTGTGTCCCATACATCATATTGCATTGGTGATCAATGGCACCAAATCCCACAGTATATCGTTTAAATGAGGTGGCGAGTCTTACAATCGCAAGATGTAACGTCTCTGTCTCATTCGCAACTTCAGTGTGTAGCCTGTGTGGGTAGTCTTAGCCACGTCGCTGTCATGTGTCGGATGTGGGAGCACAGGGCAGACATAGATGAGGCAGAAGGTTGTTGTATTGAGAGAGCTATATAGAGCGATTATATACACAACCAGGATGAGTAAGCAGGTGACTAACAGAGTCACGTGAAATGTAGTTCACAGTGTACCGTGTGAACTGAGGTGCCAGGCTGACATCATGTTTCTCGTTAAGATGTATTTTGATCGCCCTCTACAATCTATTTCCGTGATCACTGACACCTTTCTCTCTTTGCACGAGCATTACTACATACTTGGCTCGGTCTAACATCAGGCAACACAACTCGAGGCAGATTACAGGTTACCAGCACGACCGGAATTCATAAGCCCCTGTGTATGGAACTGACTCATGTTGAGGGTCGAATATCCATCTAAGCTGGCCTCGTGACTCGTTCTACGATGCATATTCACCTCGATTTTCACTCCTGCTTCATTGAACAAAAGCGGAGGCTTTGGGGGTCATACAAGGAGATATCCGTATTGAAGCACCTACATGTTGCAGGACTCGAAAGATCCGTATATGCAGCCTGCAGCGAAGCAATTGACTAATCTCATGTTTTAGCTGTTATCGCGCCGATCTGTAGGATTTAGCCACTGCCGTGCTGGATGTACAAGCTTTGGAAGCTGGTACGCGAGCGCTCACGCCACCTCTCGAATGACGCGCGACGTAGTTATGATCTTCCAATGATGGAATGGGCATTGCAGAATCAGCATGGAGAATAAGATGCAAAGACTACTTTCTTCAAGTGTTTTAAGGCCTCGTTAGTCATATTTGAAATTGAAGCAATGTATTTTCACATACGACCATAGGACGTTGAAAACAAGGCTTCCCGTTCGCTCAGCCCTATTTAAGCAACGTACCGGCGGATT
>QVXC01000683.1:0-11818 GCA_003501895.1 Phaeosphaeria sp. A1 3.1a | reverse complement strand
GTGCACAAGAGAGCTTCTCAAAACTTGTCAAAGGGGCTGAGGAGATGCTGCATGAAAATGAGCTTGTGAAGGCCCGCGTACGAGAGCTTGAAGAGCAGATAGCAGAGTTGACAAAGCGCAGAGGGCGCAAAAGGAAGCGAATCCAGACAGGTGGTACAATAGAGTTTGGTGTAGGCGCATTGGCAGTAGCTGAGAGTGCTTCTAGTAGTCGTACGACAGCAAAGAAGGCGCGTAGTAGTGGTGGTCAAGAACAAGCTCAACCAGGTCAACGGCACTGTAGCAAGTGCGGCAAGACTGGGCATAACGCTCGTACGTGCAAAAACGATACAGTAGAAGATTCTGAATCTGATGCAGCTACGTCGTACGAAGGATCTGTTGAAGATGTAGAGTAATTGAGAATTTTGTACGTGGTGTTCGCGATGCCAAGAAAAAGTGTCCGGCTCGGTGGTGTGTCCGGCTCGGTGGTGCTTTACGTTATTACTAGTAAGTTAGGCTAATAGGTAAGCTCTAGAGTTAGTTATAACTTATGAAAGTCACAATAAAGCCACGCTTAGCCTGAGACATGGTGCTGTAGGGCCGCGGTCGCAGAAGCACACGCTCTGCTGATCCCCGCAGCGCTAGCGTTCGCCATTAAGCTCTCATCGGCGGCCGGCGAGCGGTGAGACCGTGGCCAAGTTGCATTGCATCCTTGCTACGATCTTAATGCAGCCATGCAGCTTCTTTCAGCTAGAGGTCGCACGGAGCTCCATGATCTGTGAAAGTCTAGACCATCGGACTGTCCACGGATCTTGCCGCGAGTGCCAGTAGCGAGCTTGAGGCCTCGAGTCCCGATAAATCGGTCGAGTGACAGGAACCTTAGTTCGCATTGGTGCGATATTATAAGTCGCCATTCACGTAGGACAGAAGAACGAATCACAGCGCGCACAGACTCCATTGAAGCTCGTGATGATGGGGTTGACAGCATTCTTGAGGTTCACTTCATCATTTTCATATTGTTCAGGTACTCGCCTTACTCAGATCATTCTTTCAGGGCACCCATCGCACAAACCGAAAATATGGCAGAAGGATCGATTGAGGACTCACGCTACTGTGGAATTTCAAAATATTCTACTTGTTGGTCTGGGTCTTATGTCAAGTCCCAGAAAATCAACCTCAAGGACCTCAAGATCAAGACAGCTATCGCAGCTTCTGTCAATTACCTCTGGATAGCTGCTGATCTGGCAGGTTGTGACCAACTGCAGGCAAACTACGAGCCGGCTGATGACTTGCGATTATGGCTCTTGTACTATTACCGAGCCTTTGTCGACCTAACACAAAAGACGCAAGCCTATCTTCCAGACCTGCCTAACAATATTACCAGTGTAGCAGAGGCGGATATCACACTGCTCCAGAAGAATTTACTGTCTATGCGAGACATGCTAGCGTTTGCCGGTGTCGACATCGCGAATGCCACCATCAAAGATCTCGGTCACGACACGATGAAAGTCCCACGAGCGCAGTCCCTGGATCTGCTTGCGCCTTGCATGCTGGAGAATGCCGGGCCGGCGAACATCACAAATCTAGGAGCATTCAAAGCAGTGTTGAGCAAGACCTTCATCTACAGCCACCAACGTACACTCTCCACCGGCACGGAGATATGCCTGTCAGGGCTGCCCAAGATCTTCTTCTTATGTTATACACACACCATCGCGACGTGCAGTGCCGACTACTGGGTGCGAGACGCCATCGACCCGCATCGCAAAACGCTTCGCGATGCCCGAGAAGAACGATTCCGACTCAAGGTAGCAAATGAAGTCGACGAAATGAAGCCTCTGGCCGCTGGCAGCTCAATTACGTACTTGCGTCTGAAGGCCATCAAGACCTGGCAGCTCTCGAAAGGGACCAACTTGGACGCCATCAACCTAACCCCGAAGATATACAATGATGTCGCGAATTGGATGTACAAAAGCTCAGAAGTCGAGCTGGAAGCTCAAGCACCAGGTCTGGAGCCTACCTACGGCTGCGACCATCTCGGCGAGGTTGGGCGTGCGTTTTCGGGCTGCGGGAGAGACATGTTTGAGGAGATGAGCCGATGCTGGAAATGTCGATTTATGTACCACTATGACATTCCTAGGCCCGGAGAAGCAAACACCACCGGGCTTGTCGCTGAGGAGCCGACGTAGACAGAGTCCAGCACGAACCAGGAACTGTCCTGTGCAGAGGACCTCTGCCATCATCGATGCTGGAACTTGACTCCGAACCTTACGCCGCACTCAATGACTAACCCGCAAAGCAAGAACCTCAAGTTCAAGCCATATCCGCAGATCCAATGATGACTCTTTTATTTCTAGACGGAGCCATTGTATTGCATTTTACTGGACGTCGAATACACGGTTTCATCAGATAGAGCTTGATCACTGTCACATTGTTTTTGTAGCAAAGGTGTACAAGTCTTGTTTTTCGATCGCTGTAGCAAAAAAAGATCATCGTCAAAATCTCAAATGCCTCACAATGAGGATACCCTTCCGTCAAGATAGGTAATGTACTTAGATAGGTATACAATGGAAGAGACTCGCATGTTGCGAATAGTTTGAGACATTCTAGCAAAGTGGGTGCCTCCTGTCAAAGATCACCATTCTGAAGGTTCTGAGCTAGATTTTGCAACTATTCATGTCGGCATTCAATGGGTGGAGAAGCTAAATTCACTGCTTTCTAGGGTTATGATTCACTGCACTATTTTGACCAATCGACGCGACGTCAATCACAGATTCTAAGAATCGAGAGTGCTATAATCGTATGGAAAGAACGTGAAGCCGTGATTGCCCCCCGAATCTTCCCGACTGCCACAGAGATTGTGGCTGAGTAGCTCATGCTCAAGCCTGCATACATGACGCCTCTCGCTTATGCAACTTGCAAGCCGTGTGTGAGCTGCCGCACGCATGTCGGTCACTCGGAAATAAGAATCAAGCGAAGCACGGCGTGGCCCTCAACCCAGTGTCACTATGCCGACTAGGCGAGTATCACGGCAAGCGAATGCTCAGCCCAAGTACTGAGGTGTACACACTGACCAAGCGCTGTAGCTGCAGGTGGAGTGTGTACGCTATTAGACAACGACCACGTTGCTTGCATTTCAGCAATCGCAAACAGCTCCCTTAAAACGCCTCATCGGCCTGCGTGACTATCAGCTCTGTGCGTGCCGCAGCTGCGGGTGTCGACTCATGTATATGCAGGATAGTCCTCGTCCTTGCAGCCGTTTCCCCACGCTGGGATTCGTGTCTGGCCTGGTGGCTGGCTGAATGGCCAGCGCGTTGCTGCTTTCCAGTTCAGTTCTGGTCCTGAACATCAGGCAGAGGACTCGCCAAAAGCAGCCGCAATCGGATACAGTGTGTTGGTCAGCTCGAAGGTCAAGAGCCGACCGTACAGGGTGAGAAGACCTTTTGCAAGTGGAGAATGTGGCGCGCTGAAAGTGTTTCATAATCGCCTACCACAAGCTTTTCTCAGCTCGCTGTTGTCGAATACATCACGTGATCGGTATCAGCAGCTTGATGACGCCGCCTATCAGCCTGAACTGTCATTTCGAAGCCGAACAGCTGAAGAGCGTAGATTCAGCTCGTGCTATATCACAGGAGCGAGTTAGCTGACTATTGCACAGTAACCTGGCCCATGTTTCGTGAAATTGCCTGCAGCAGTCAGTATGTGCTTAAGATCTGGCTCTTGGGCTGTGAGGACTAACGCAACGTGGTGAAATCCATTCATAGAACTCGTTGAGGTTTCTAGAGGTCACTGATCGTTGCGAGGTTGTTTACGAGCTCGTGTAAGTAATGTGACGGGCAAGGTCATGTAAACTCGCTCAGTACCGCAGTAAACACGTAGATATCATTGAAGAACAATTCTGATGGATCTACAATTTCTGCTGCTCGCATTGAGTCTCTTCCCATGATGTTTCAGTAAAGAGTAGTTGTTGAAGTGGAATCTCCCACTGCGACGTTGGCCCGAAGGGATTCTCCAGACAGTCTGGCCCATTCCACACCTAGTAATACTTCACTTCGAACAACCCTGGCTGAAGACCATGAGTGACTCGAGCTCGTGAAGCACCGTCATTGTCAAAAATGATAGGATTGCTCTTGAGTAGTGTACTCGTATCTAAGATTTGACCCGTGTAGATTCCACTATCAACCCCCAAAATGCTACTAGCCAGCTTAGTGGTGGGGTGAATGTGTATACATTCCCAGGCGCTGCCTGGCAGACCACCAGTGGAGCTCTACTCAGGTCGTCGCCGGGTGTCTGCATGGCGTAACCCACAAAGACCGGCACTGGAAGGTAGTTAGTCATGATGCTGTGCGCATAAAAGTTTGCATATTTATGTAGATAGGCAATGAGGATGTTCGGAAAATGCCTTAACATACCGATGTTTGGCCCAACCTTGAAGATGATAGGTGCTTGGATCTGCCACGAATCGACGGTCAGGGCCGATGCCTTGGTTGTAGCTGAATCGAAGTAAGGAGCAAATGAAGGATCTGTTGGGACCACAAGGCCCAGACGCGAGCCGTTGAGCGAGGATCCTGCAGCCTGTACACTGGTCGAACCCTCCGGGTTGACCATGCCGTCCAATTTTAAACCCCCATCGATCGTCCCGCATATCGCCTCCACCCCTCTCGTTATCGTAAACGTCGCAAGGTTGCTCGTGGTGAGTAGAGTTTGCGATTTCTGGAACACACAGGTATAGAAAGGAAGTCCATTCGACTCGTTGTCACCGGGTAGTATGTATGGTAACAGGCAGTAGCGACCTGGCGTGTCTAGCTTGTGCGAGATGTAAATCATGCGTGAATCACCGCCCGGCTTGGTTGAGACGAAATCTTCATCCGGCAATGTGATGAATGGCAGCTGTGCCATGAGCACGTCTGGCGTGGGTGACGCATCGGAGTTTTCGAACATTATTTACGAGCGAAGATGTCGATTCTTGGCTGCACGGAATGATGGGTAGATTGAAGCGAGCAAGCTATCCACGGAAGTCTGGAGCCCGCGGCGATCCTGATCCGTCGTGCGACTGCAAATAATTGATAAGCGTTGATTGAAAGGTTGACGTTGTTTTCATCCTTAATAGGTCAGACTTACATGTTAACATTAACACTTGTTTATCGATTGCCGTTCTTAACATTAAAAAGTCAGGTCGGTAAGTCAAAATCAGCTATGCATGCTGCACGTTGTCTCATCAATTATTCTACTCTACTAAGCTTCTCTCTCTACTAGTACAGGCGCTTACTAACTCTAGACCTATAGTCATATTCCTAGATTCTTTAGATATACTTGTTGGGAGCTAGAGCAGCGGACAGGGAATGCTTGAGGGAAGTCACTCATGTACGAGTGAATCCCTCTTGGCCTAGCTACAGTAAGTTAGGCATAGCTACTCACGTACGCGCGCGACACAAAGGTGCGTGCGCAACGTAGCACACGCGCGTAACGCAAGGAACGCGCAAGTCTATATAAGTCATACGTAGCCCCTTCTGTAGCAGGTAACCAATCTGACTCAGTACACTTAACCCTCGTTGCAACGATCGTGATTGTATGTTTGGTTCAACCCCACACACCTTTGCCGTGTCAACACTGATCAGTGGTGGCCGTACACCACAGATCGGCAAGATATACTGTGTACAGGGGACCGCCGTACCCACGATTCGGTCCTGGTAAAGAAGCGGCTAGATGATGATCCACTCCCCTACCAAGGCCCAGGAGAACGCGAACTAGTGCGAAGATACAGAGACGCCCGTTGAGACTATTCTACCAAGGACAGCGCTCTTCCGACAGATCTGAAGGATTTCTCTGCCCAAACTCCCTAACCAAGGCCCAGCGAGGAAAGAGATCTGCGTCGACCACGCATACTGACAACCTACGCGCGACCCGCAGGCATGTCGCAATACAAAGACATACGAACCCGACCATGGTTCAACGACCTCTATGATGACGAGCACGCCAATCACGAGTACAGCCTCGTAGACACCATCATCGACGCACGCCACCTGAACACCTCTGTTATTGACTGGATCATGATGATTGAAGAGAACGGACAGTTTGACGACTTCCTCCTTATGGAGTACAAGCAACCGTTTGAAGACTGGCCAGAACACGTCATGAGCAGCATTGACCAACGCATCCGAAAGGCGATGAAGGAAATCTTTCGCGCACGTGGTGTCTACATGCCAATCTACTCACGAGACACCATCACTACGCAGTTCGCCAACCTCATTGAACTTGAACAGTGCCCACTGTGGCCAGAGGACGAACTTGCGCTCGCAAAGCTTGACCCTAAATTCAAGTGCCGACAAATGATCAAGCAACAACCACCATCTCGTGCTGCTACACCACCTTCTCCTCAACGCACGCCTCCTTCCCCTCCTACTCCTACGTCGCTTCCTCCTCCTATTCCACCACCTCAGCCAACCGTGGCTCCTCCAGTCCAGACAAACGCACGCGCACTCACCGATCTCGCCAAACTATACACTAACGACCAGAAGTTCTCCGGCGACCGCTACGACGTACTTAACCTCAAGCTCACGATCTTCTACGAGCTCTGTGGGAAGGTTGGGATCGAGCCTGACCGATATAAGATGGCATTTGCTACGATGCTGCGAGGAAAGGCACTCACGTACTACTACCAGTACATCTCGCCTCACAACTACACCTTCGACGGCATGACCCAGAAGCTCCGAGAGTATTTCCACACTGCCGAGAACCACCAGCTCTTCCTAAACGAGTGGCGCACGTTGATGCTGAAGGATATTATTACTGCCAACCCAGACAAGGACCTTGCCCAATGCCTTGAGATCGTGATCAATAAGCTCCAACAGATCTACCAAGCAATGTCGCAGGCATTCGGCAGTAGTAAGCAAGGCCTCACGACCAGCTCATCTCTGCTTGCCAAGGTGTTCCAGCATGTGCAACTGTTCTGATCCGACCAGCTGCCACGTTTGAAGCAGTCGCATCAGAACTGCGCAACGCAGTTGGTACTTAGATGTGATGCCACCCTACTAATCAGTTTAACTTCTTTAACGACCGACAAGACGACGCGTTCTACACGAGCCGACGATAAAATTGTAACGACAGTCCTCGACAGTACAGTGACTGACCGTACCACCATGACAATCGCGGCCAGCAGGACACCGCTCGCGATAGACCCAGCTACTCTGACCGACGACTACTGCGGCCGCCTGCACACGACAAGAAGTGCTTCTTCTGCGGCAAGCAAGGTTGTTAGTCAACCCGACACTCACTTGATGAGCGTAGAACATCACAGCGACGCTTCCGCACATATGCACAGACCCACGACGTCAACCTAGACTATGCTATCTTCCTAGCTGAATTTGAAGGCATGGATCTGAAAGACGATGTAAGCAGTGACGGTGAAGCTCGCGACGACCTTAACACGTTCTATGCAGGACAGCATGAACAGTTCTTGACTGCTGCATGTGGCGATGTTGACGGGAAGATTGTTGCTGCCAACCTTAATAACACCGCCATAACACACGCAATCACCGGAATTGACCCATACGCTAATGAGCTAGCTAAGGAGGAAACTCACATGTTTACGCTTGACAGCCGGTACAGCGCTCATCTTTTCCAAGGCATCATGCCTGACACTGGTGCAGCCGGCGTGTCTACCGCTGGCAAGACCCAAGTGAGCGCTCTGCAACGTACCCAACCGTCTGCTACCATCGACGCGACTACAGCAGGACGCTACTGAATCTGCTTTAGAGATAATCCAGAGTGTGTATCTATTGGAGACGTAAACGTTAGCACTCCGTTCGGTATAATGCACTTTGTAGTGATGCCAACAAACACGCCCTTCCTGCTATGCCTAGCAGACATGGACCGCCATGGGATCTACCTCAACAACGTTGACAACGTACTTGTCTACCAGAACAAGGAATACCCAGTCATCCGCAAATGGGGTTATCCATGGCTACTACTTGACAGCCATGAGACAGCTACGTACTACCTCACTGAGACTGAGCTACGGCAACTTCACCGACGTTTTGGTCACCCAGCTGCAGACCGATTGCACAAGATCCTCACCAAAGCAGGACATAAGGATCTCCACAAGGGCATCATCGACCGGATTAACAAGTTCTGCTACTAATGCCAGCTTTATAGCAAGGCACCAGGACGCTTCCGATTCACCGTCAAGGACGACATTTGTTCGATAGCCTGGAGGTTCCTGCTCATATGAGCATGTACTTGGCTATCTAGCCTATGTGGGCTTAGCCTATTTCCATCTTCATATGCTCCTACTCCGTACTGTAGCACATAACAATACAATCAGTACATTCCATCAACATTAACTTCAACTTTCGACTAATCGTTGATGTCATGTACATCAATCAGAAGCCCGTTCTACACGCTGTAGACGAGGCAACCGCCTTCCAGGCAGCTCGATTTCTCCCAAACGTACAAGCCACCACCACATGGGACACGCTCCGAGCGATGTGGATCGACATGTACGTCGGCCCACCGGACATCATCGCCACAGACGCTGGCAAGAACTTCGTTAGCGAAGAGTTTGTCAACAACGCAAAGACAATAGCAATCAATGTCGAAGAGGTACCCGTTGAAGCCCACCAATCTATTGGAAAAGTCGAACGCTACCACGCTGCTATCCGACGCGCATTCAACGTGATTTCTGAAGACATTGGTAACGCAGTCACGCCCGAACACACCCTGCAGATGGCAGTCAAGGCAGTCAACGATACTGCTGGACCGGATGGACTCGTTCCTACCCTCCTCGTCTTCGGTACCTACCTACGACTTTCGAAGACTTCACCCCGATCACCATCCATCATCGCCCGCGCTACAGCTATCCGCAAAGCTATGGCCGAAGTCCGCAAGATCAAAGCAAAGCGGCAAATTGCTGATGCGCTCGCTACCCGCAATGGACCTGATATCTCTGAAGTGATCTAACTACCTCTCTAGAGCAAAGTGAAGGTATGGCGCGAGAACCACGGATGGACAGGCCCACATACGTTACTTGCGTTCAATCCCGACCACAATGCTGCAACTGTCAACGTCAAAGGCAACCATGCGACGTTCCGCATCACCTCCGTCAAACCGTACTACTCTGATGACTCAACCGTCATTCCACCAGACCACTCAAACGACAGTGAAGGAGACGGAGAAGACGACGTCCATAACGACGATCTCACGCCTGACCACGAAGTGGCACCGCTCAAGCGCGGACGTGGCCGCCCTAAAGGTTCCAAGAACAAGCCTAAGGCAGTACTAGCTGTTACTGGCGAAGCTGACTACGCGCACCTCGCCCAACGTGAAGAAGATGACATGATACTCTCAAAGAAGCTGCGAGCTCTAGGAAAGATTACTACCCCCGGACGCCCGTTTGAGCAGTCTGAGAAAGCTGAGATCGACGCTCTCATCACCCGTGGTGTTTCCGTTTCGAGACGTACAATCCACACCATCATGGAGATATCTGCATCTTCAAGTCACGTATTATCAACGAAGTTAAGGGAAAGACGACAGATCAGCCCTACGAGAAATCGCGATTAGTCATTCAAGGATATGCAGATGATGGCAAGAAGATCGTACTCACGCAGAGCCCCACCATCCAACGAGCGAGCCAGTGTGTCATTATCGCCCTCGCCCCGTCACTCCTTAACATGGGAATGCTCTTATAGCTTCGCGATATCACTCAGGCGTACACGCAGTCTGACGATCCACTTCAGCGCACCATCATCGCTGACCTCCCGGCGCAGCTCTGAGACTCTTACCCAGCTAGCACCGTCATGGTCATTGTGAAGCTACTCTACGGCATCGCAGAAGCTGGCGCTTACTGGTAGTCTACCTACTTTAAGTATCATACTAAGAAGCTTCATATACAGACATCAACGTATAACCCATGTCTACTTATCTCAAAGCAATCTTCAGTAGGCTTTAGCATTGTCGGCATGCAAACTGACGATACACTCGGTCTCTCTAACCAAGACTTTGCTAACAACGAGACTAAAGAGCTACGCTTTAAGGCTAAGGACAAGCAGTTTATCGCACTAGATAACCCGATCAACTTTAATAGATGCGTCGTTAGCATCAACAACGGTGCTATCTCTCTCCGCTAGAAGCGACAAGGCGACAAGCTTGAGCCCGCGAAGGACAAGAACACGTACATTCAACAAGGCGCACGAGACGCGTATATCGCAACCATCTGCTAACCTGAGGCTAGCTTTAACCTCGCTGCTGCTGCACAGACGACTGAACTGTTAAAAGAAGAAATATCCAGATTAAATAAGCCGCTTAACTGGCAGAAGGACAACGTCGACCGCGACCTTACCTACGTACAACTGGACATGAAAAATACGAAGCTGTTCACACTTATTAACGCATCTTTCGCCAATAATAAGAACATGAGCTCACAGATAGGATACGTTATTATCCTAGGCAACGAAATCATGAGCAGCGATAGAAGCTTTAAGATCCGCGGCAACATCGTACATTAGTCATCCATCAAGTGCAAGCGGATCACGAGGAGCGTTCTCGCATCAGAGATTTAAGCAATGGCCCATGGAGTTGACATCGCAATCGCTATTAGAAGCACTATCGACATGATTATGGAACGCCTCTCACTTCCTAAGGTCCCGATCGTCGTATGCACAGACTCCCCATCCTTATACGACTGTCTCGTCAAGCTGGGCACCACGAAGGAGAAACGCCTCATGATCGATATAATGGCACTGCGAGAGGCGTATGAGCGCAGCGAGCTTATGGACATCCGTTGGATCGATGGACGCGACAACCCAGCTGACTCAATGACCAAGTCTAGACCCAACAACGCGTTGGAAGCTCTGATCAACACCAATGGGCTTGAGCTCCGCGTATAGGGATGGATCAACCGCGACCAGAGTATGCCCACGACTACGACTACAGCCCGTGGCGATCAGACGTCGGACGGAGAGACGCCCAACACCTGAGAAACCTGTTCAACCAATCAGCGTACCGCAGGTTTACTGAGCGAGACCTGCAGCGATCGGATTAGCTAGCCAAGACACGTTAGACATAGATCTCAGAAATTTACGACCCAACAAAAGAAAGATAGTCAGTGTTGGGAGCTAGAGCAGCGGACAGTGAATGCTTGAGGGAAGTCACTCATGTACGAGTGAATCCCTCTCAGCCTAGCTACAATAGGTATAGCTACTCACGTGCACGCGCGGCGCAAGCGCGCGCGCAGGACTATACCGGTATAATTCATACGTAGCCTACCTTGTAGCAATCAACCAAGCCAGTACACTCAACCCTCGTTGCAACGATCGTGATTGTTGACACGGCAAAGGTGTGTGGGGTTGAACTAAACATACAATCACGATCGTTGCAACGAGGGTTGAGTGTACTGGCTTGGTTTGGTTGCCTGCTGTAGAAGGAGCTACGGATAGGTTATATAGTCTTACGCGTTCCTTGCGTTTCACGTGTGTACCACATTGCGCACGCACCTGTGTCGCGCGCACGTAAGTAGCTATACCTACTATAGCTAGGCTGAGAGGGATTCACTCGTACATGAGTGACTTCCCTCAAGCATTCACTGTCCGCTGCTCCAGCTCCCAACAGCGAGATTAGAGTCTAGGGAGGGGTATATATATATAGCGTCGAAGGAGCCTAATTGAAGTTTATTTGATAGCTGGTAGACCTGGGCGGGCAGTGGACATGCATTCATTGGCATGTACTTTCGCATCTTGGGTGAAGGAAGAGAAAAAAGAAGTCGCGAACATGGGTGTTGATACGGCAAGGGCATAGGTGAATCAATACGGTCGTTGCAACGGCTATTAGTACTGACTGTGGTGACTGATTG
>QVXC01000682.1:0-11878 GCA_003501895.1 Phaeosphaeria sp. A1 3.1a | reverse complement strand
TCCTGGTTCCAGAGATTCCAATTCTTCAATCGCTTTGTCAACCGGATCCATATTGGTGGAGTTACGACGTCTTGAAGTTATCGTGTTGTTTGGTGTTCTAGCGACGCGCGTGCGCGGGGTGTCACCGTGCGCGGCCTGTCGCACTACGGTAAACCACGTTAGTCCAAAACCCAAACTACGTTCGGCCTTCCGTTCCATCGTACTCAACTCTTACAACACAGAAAAGGTAGACATGACTTTACTCAAGAACATGCAGAAGCTAGGTCAAGGGAGCCGACGCGATGTGGCAAATCATCGCATTCCGCGTACTTCGCGAACGCAGCTTCCTGGTACGCGCATCATATGACCAAAGATATTGTTCTTTTGCTAATGCACGCAGACCTCAAGTATAACGACGACCTCTTCAATTATACTCGGGGTCGCTTTGTGTGTGATGAACAACACGAAATGGCTCAACGCCGAGTGCGCTTTAATGTCAACGAGCTTGCGCGGCAGGCTGCGGAGGCCGTTGGTGCGAATACTTGCGTCAACGTTACGAAATATCCCGAGGGCATGTACAATAAAAGCATATTGCTAACAATGGACAATGGCACCCGAGTAGTAGCCAAAGTTTCGAACCCCAACGCTGGTCAGCCTCATTTCACAACAGCAAGCGAGGTTGCAACGATGGACTTTGTAAGCTCAACCCTGGAACTTGCGTTGCTCTGCTTACTTAACAATTCTTAGGCTCGAGATGTTCTCCAAATCCCTATACCCCAAGTTCTCGCCTGGTATTCTCAGACTCATGAGAACACTGTCGGTGCAGAATATATTATCATGGAGGAGGTCCCAGGAGTCCAGCTAGAAGATGTCTGGCCAAACATGAGTATACAGGACAGGCCTGGCGTTGTCAAATCCATCGCCAGCTACCATAACGCCTGGACGTCAACGTCTTTCACGAGCTACGGAAGCCTGTATTTTGCAAAAGACCTGAATGGTATGCCGAACAAGCAGCCGCTTTACCTCGATGCCAATGGCGATCATATCATAACCCAGCATTTCGCTGTTGGGCCGTCAACAGCACGCGAAACCTTTGATAATGGAAGAGGTGCCATTGAACTCGACCGGGGACCATGTGAGTACGCTTTTCAGAGAAGAAAATAACATTCTTTAGCTAATACAGACAAGGGGATTCCTTGGAGAAGTACCACATTTCGATCGGATATCGTGAGATAGCGTGCATTCATCAATTGTCCAAACTGTCAAAATCTCCAATAACGCTGTGCGGTCCCGGCACTTATCAACCAACAAGGACGAAGAAGCTAAAAGCTCTGCAATGCTACCTCGATTTAGTAAAGTACCTGCTCCCGACAGATCCTCAGATCGTGTCTGCGCATCTTTGGCACGATGACTTGCACGTTGCCAATATCTTTGTCGACCCCAAGGATCATACCAAAGTCGTCGGTCTTTAGATTGACAATCAACAAAGATCTCGCCACTGTACTTCCATGCCCGACAACCTCATTTCATCGACTATGTTGGTTCACCTGTCAACGGTCTGGAACGACCACAGCTTCGAGGCGACCTGAACGAACTCGAACCATCCGAAAGAGAGATTGCTAATGCTCTATATTCAAACCAATCGCTCTGCTCGCTCTTCAATACTCTCACTCACCGCCAGAATCCCCGACTATACGCCGCACTAGAGTTCCAGCATACCCAAAAGTGTCTGCTCCTCGTCTTGGCTCCCAACCTCCTCATCGATGGTGAGGCATCATATCTTGCCCAGGTAGCCGAGCT
The DNA here is from genome assembly GCA_003501895.1 of Phaeosphaeria sp. A1 3.1a. Classification (NCBI taxonomy): domain Eukaryota; kingdom Fungi; phylum Ascomycota; class Dothideomycetes; order Pleosporales; family Phaeosphaeriaceae; genus Phaeosphaeria; species Phaeosphaeria sp. A1 3.1a. The sequence continues at coordinate 10,099 of QVXC01000682.1, read as the reverse complement.
CGACTCAACCTCTGGTGAGATCTCAAGCGGAGATGGATCTGATTCCCCATTTACCTTTTCACAACAGGACCGGAAGGAACTTGAGGATGACGTTGAAGGCGTAGTCCGAGGTATGGACGCGATGCGTTCAATCAGAGAGGCCTTAGGAGAGTTGTTTCCTGAGCAGGGCATCGTAAAAACGGAGGATTACGAAGAAGCTCTGGACGCATTATTCCAAATGAAAGAACAGGTCATTGATGAATACGCCACCCATACTACCGAAAGAGAAGAATGGGAGAAGGCATGGTCATGTGGAACGTAGCTGGGTGGTCTTAAAGGCCATGCAGACCTTCAACATCGGGTCTAGGAGCTGAACGCATTATATTGTTTTCGCATCCCGTCCGAGCTCCCAAGGTTCGAGATTTGGCTAGTATGGGCACTTTGCTGCTTTGTCTTGCACAGAAACCGGATCTATTCTGTCTTCAACCCCACCTTACCCGACTTCCTCAGACCCCCTACAGCAATCAAGCTTGCACATACCATGCTCGCAAACATGGTCCAAAATGCCGCCCTATATCCTCGAAGCAGGTCGCCAACCATGTCAACCTTCCCACCACTCGGCCCTGCGTCTGGCCCCATAATGCCCAAAGCAACCACCTGACACACGCCAACGCCCAAGCTAGTTCCGAACTGGCCCACAGTGCTGAAGACAGCACCAGCAAGAGCCTGAGTCTTCGTAGGGAAACTATCACTCACAATGATCAGTCCGACCGTATAGAGCACACCTGCACTGACCGAAGCGAGTATCTGTGCCCAGAGCTCCAGGCGGTAGTATTTCCATGTCGGGTCGGCGACCGCCATCAAGAGTGGTGCGATGGCAGCGACCAGCGAAGATCCGACGAGGAGCCCGCCTGCAGGAATTCGGTCGACAAAGATACCAACGCTAAGGCCAATGCAAACGTCCACCACGAGATTGGGAAGGATGAAAAGGGATGAGGTCAGCGCGGAGTGACCTTGGACTTCTTGGAAGCTTGTGGACTGTCAGCCTCGGCCGTGTTGTATGTTCTTACATGGGAGCACTTACTACAAGTTAGAGAATATCGTCAAAGCGGTAGACGCACCCTGAGAGAATATCATAATTGCGCAAATGCATGCGAAGCGCCGGCTCTTCCAGAGCGAGTTTGGGATGAGTGTAGACTTTGCGTTGCGTTCGCGATAATGCATCCAGATGGGGAAGGCAACGAGCAGCACAATGCTGACGGCGAGAAGTGAAGCTGTGGTCGCGGAACGAATTGTACTCAGGTCTGCGCTTATTATTCTAGGTTACAAGTCAGTTTCTGAAGGTTAATCGGTATCCGCAAAATGTAGATAGCTTACGCCAAAACATAGGATAGCAATGCCAGCCCGCTACCAGCAATGATTCCTCCGATCCAGTCGATCTCCTTTCCCAATCTTCTGAGCATACTACCCATCGAAATATGTTCCGCCTGCACCTTTGGCAACGTGAAGTAGGACAATACAGCTGTCGCCAACATCACGCCACCAGGAAAGTAGGACCCGAACCGCCAGCCAACGGTCTCAAACATGAGGCCTCCACACACCATCCCAGACGAGAATCCCAGCGGTAAACTCAGTCCAAGGACACTGAACCCAACATTCCTCGCACGTCCCGCAGGTATGTCACCAGAGATAAGGGCAACACTCGCAGGGATGTGCATCGCGAGCCCAATGCCCTGAAGCGCACGAAACACGACCAGCTGCGGCCCCGTTTGCGCAAACCCACACATCAGAATGAATAGTCCGAGCACAAAGATGCCAGCGACCTCGATACGGCGTGCGCCGATAATGTCGGTGATGCAGCCCGCAATGAGTAAGGTGGCACCAGTAGTGAGGCTGTAGACAGATGCAGGCCAGAGGTAGAGCGAGCGATCGAGTGAGATGGAAGAGGCGATGAGTGGAAGACCGACGGTTATGACGCCGGAAGCAAAGCTACCGCAAAAGTTGACGATGCTGGGTTGAAGAATTGTTAGAATGATGGAGAGGGTGGAGATGTGTGGGATGTCGGAAGTTTGATGCTCGAGGCTTTGACCAGAGTTGGATGCGTCATTGGCCCTGGTTTGGTCCTGCACTAGACCGAGATCGCTCTTGGGTATGGTTGATTGGGGAGAAGAAAGATCTGGGAGAGGTGCGAGTTCGATGGTCTCGGTGGCAGTAGTGGTGGTCATGATGAATTGATGAATGAACGTGATTGTCCGAAGCTGACTCTAAATTCTGGTACAGTCTTTGCGAAACTACAGATTTAATGACGTCTACAGTCGATTCAAAGGAGCTAAGTGATGTGGAAGTCTTCGCGATGTGTAGTTGGAGATGTCTTTTACGCTGGAAAGTGCCTAGGTTTCTCTCAGTTACCGGTACGCCCGTGCTGCCTGGCCAACAGGATGCGTCCAGACGCGAGTCCTGTAGAAGAGCAATACCTCATACAAGAGACGGGAGCGAATGACATCGACTCGGATATCGGAAATACTTCCCCTTTGGTTGGCGCTAACTTGTTCAAGTCATGGATCGATAGGCCAAGCAACGCGGGTGCTATGAGTCATCCCGAAAACCTCCCTTCAGCATTTGCCTAGGTGTCGATGCGATGTACCCAACATCGTTGTTCGAATCGAACTCAAAGATAGTATTGCATTATATGATGTAACAGAGTATCGTGGTTGCGTGTTTCGGTCAGCAGGCGTGCGAGCTATGGTGAACAGTCCCCTGGAGAGAATTGATATAGCACATGATTCATTAAAGTCTGATTGAATCAACTTCCTTGAAGAAACGATTTCTGATGTGTCTAGTGCAGTTTGCCTGGTAGACATCCTCATTTCCTGAAGATGTTGTTCTAAAGTTGGGTAAAAGCAGAGACAATCAATACAATAGCAATGGCGTGACCGTCAACGGCATAAAGATGAAGCCCAAAGGGTTGCCGTGTCAGAACTGCTTAGCGTTGTTATAAGCGTGTGTGGCGTCCGTTCGTGGATGGATCAAACCTTCATCACGGAGCAGAATTAGGAGAGCAGATGCTTGGAATTACCAGCTTGGCGGAATCGTCCGACATGATCGACTCAATTGCAGGACTAGATTCAGAGACAGGCGTTCCGTCTCATAACGATGTTATGGGAATATTGGAGTTGAGAGCCGACAAACGCCGCAGCCCCCTCTCACACACAGTAGGTATGTTTTCCTCGTCCAGAAGCTTCACTGATGTACGATTTAGCCTCGATCATGTTGACAGTCTGTCCTCGATTAGGGGGGTATCTACCAGGGTCTATACTTTTGAGCGTGTGGATGGGCCCATCACATCCAAGGGCACTTCACCTTGCGTCCTGCGTGGATTTCGATAATCGAACAATTCATTACCAGACGGACCACCACGTATGTTAATTGACATGACAACGGCGTCCCTTGTCCCGAGTGGTGCGCTCGCCGTATTCTCCCATTTTAGGAAAATTCCCGCACTTCTTCGGACGCAGAGTCGTTTCTTAGTAAGGCTGTGGCTGTGGAACGTGTAATATGTGGAAATGCAGTGCCACATTCTGTGCAACCCAGCATCATCAAACACGTACCTGCGAGCCGACATCTGGCCTCTGATAGGACCCCTTCTTCTCGACGCCGCCTCAAGATTGGCCAGGCATGGGCTAGATCTGAGAAGGCAGATTTCTCATGGTGTAACTAGACCCATTGGCGTCTTACCAAAATTTATGCACAGCCTCTGTGTTCGTGCGACGTACATTTCTATTTTTAGAGGCTAGTTCTCCAAGATCTCAAGTTGAATACCAAGGGGCGGCAAAGATTGCAAGTTTCAACCTCAGTGGATTCGCTTTCCGGAAGCATTGTCTCGACCTCAGATGAGACACCGTCAATAAGCGATATGGCAATTCAGGTACAGAACGAGGAGATCGAACGACAATTCCCTTCGGCATGCAATAACGTGAATCCAGACGATGAAGAAACGCATGCCATCGCTACGAGGACTATAGCATCGGCCGGGGGATTTGCAATTCGACAAGCAGACCACAGGAAACGATCTCTGCTTGGTATAATCGGCCAACTTCTCATGCTCTATCAGCTCCACTTGTACCACATTCGAAGAAAATGCCCACAGGACCTACAGTCAAAAAGTCATGCCTGTCCCTGCCGCACAATTGGGAGACCATCTCTTCTATCGTCGGGTTTCTGCTCGCAGGTATGTTTCCCATCGCCACACCCTCCCTGAGCTAACATAATAGGCTTCATATGCGCAATATATCATTACCAACTTTACGCAGCTCTGCATGGCACAGTTGTTGATGGCGGTACCCTGAGTCAATTTGAAGTGACGGCACTGTCGATCCTGCTCCTCACACTATTCAGAGCGGCACTTGCGGCTAGCACTGCTACGTCTTTCGCGCAGCACCTGTGGTACATCCTACGCGGCGTTCCGATCTCAATCGCAAAGATCGAGCACCTCTTCACCTTGAGATCAAATCTATTAGCACTGTTCGACCCGCGCGTTATTCGTAGAGCTTTCGGCTTATTTCTTATGGCATTGTTCGTTTGGGGTCTAGGTATCGTAACTGTTTTTCCTCCTGCGGCATTGGCCATCAAGGCTGAGCTGTACATGGAATCGGCCCAGATGAATCTCTGTCATGAATCCTCTGCCCCCAGCTGATTTTAACCCCTTCACAACCAACGAGATGCTTTTGTATCCCCTTTTGGCGCAGATGGTCAGCCGGCCAAGTCAACCGTCGAAAGATTTTGGACCCATGGATTATGCTTACTTGTATGTTGGCTGAAGAGATTATTTTCAGACGACTGACTGCCCAGCGGCCCATCGCGCGCAGCCATCAACAGTGCGAAAGTTGTAGTCAACAATGGTAGCTTCCGTTTGCCCATCAGTCTGGGTGAACAGAGCAGCTACCGGTTGACATTCAGGGGTCCTCAATTTGGCTGCAACACGACTACACAGAACCTTACCCGCACCATGCCTCTCTCGCATGACGGCCCGACGTTTCTAACTAACCGCACCACCTGGGGTCTCCCGAATATTACCATGGAGGGCTTCCGACATTCGCTAGGCAATTCCACAATGACAAACTTCACATACCGACACGATCGTGTTCTGAACATCTTCTCTGAAAAGCCTTGGCACGAAGCTCAGCCTGACAGAGCTCGCGTGCGTAATGTTTCAGTCGAGCTTGCTCGAATGGAACTTGTATGTGCCGCGTGTTCTTCACGCTACGACTTGACTGTCAGCTACCCTAAGGGTCTGGAGACGATTCAATATACGCTGGAAGATCCGCAACCGCTCGATTGGACTACCAGACTGAGCTTCAATTCCAGAACGCCTGATGATGGTAGTGGTGTATGGCCTTTCGTCAATGACAATATGACAACCTACATAGCAGCTGCGCGCGCCTACGTGAACGATGTCACCGCTGCACTACAGCGCTTCAATAAGTTTGCGCTCATCGATGCGCTGTTCTATCAATTCAGCTTCCTGGGTGAACCCATCATCGACAAGCAATCCGTCGCAAGTTACACGCACAGAACTGGGAAAGGAAGCAGGGCATACTCATGTGACTGTGGTGATCGTCAGATCTACAATTGTAAGTGCTTCCACGTAACCAGCAACTAAGGTCCACGAATCAATGCATAATTGACCCCATGGATCATCAGTTGCCTCTCAAGAGAATATGTTGAGGGGAACAATCTTCGACCCGACGCGATTTGATCCTGTCGACTTCAGGGACTCTTCGCCTTCTTCTTCATTAGCCATAACAGAATCCATCCTCAATGACGCTCTGGCATCTATCACGCTGGCATCCTTGACACTGGGCCTATGGTCCCGACCCGTGGATGTCACTTCTGCGCAGACTCGCAACGTGCATCGTTTTGAGCGTCCTGTGCTACTACTGGTGCCTTATGGAGCAGCGCTTCTGGTGTGTGGGATTGCAGCTGCCGCTGCATTGTGTAGTCTTCGCTACAACGGCTTCGCGCAAGTGATGCTTGCGACTCGCGGAGACTCGGAAATGCAGCGACTCGCACTGGCGAGCGGTGAAAGAGCCGCCGATAACATGAGTGACGACTTGAAAGCGCTGAGAGTTCGGTATGGGGAGATCTCAAGGAATGAGCCCAACGTATCGAGGATGGGGTTTGGAACGGCGGAAGAGACGGTGGTCGCGAGGCGACGACGGGCGATGCAGGGTTAAGAAGAGTCGTAGCCTGGAATGGGACAGGATATAATCCTTCATGGAAAGGGAATGGCAGTAGGAGTCAGCAATAGAGCCAGGTTGCACGAAGTACGCAACCCTTGTTGGACACATGCGAGCGAGAATGAAATTCATGTGTGGATGAGCTGGGTCGTTTTGTTTTTAGCAATTCAGCTCTGTTCCTTTTACCCGAACATGAGCTACGCAGCTTTTCAGGAGAAACGACAATTGCCCAATCGTCTGTTATGTTATTCGCTCTGCAAAGCATTTGCAAAACGTACTTTACTCCTCCGCTCATCCGTGCATACCACTAATCTATAACACAATTAGAATGATTTGGTTCATTCCATTAGGTGGCTTGCAGATTATGGACGCAGTGGAGGATGTCCGCGAAGTCGATGTGAAAACTCTCCAAGACATGCAGGCAAGACCGTGTTGATGGCCACTACAATCATGGGCGGGGCAATCTTGTCAGGGTAAAGGCCGCTATGGAATCGAGTCTTTTCAGTGGTCATGCCGTCCATGAACTTGGTCATAGCTACCGACAGCGGCGTACTGTAACATGGCCGAGGAAGAGGACACGCTCATGATATGGAAGTGGGAGGAGAAACTAGACAACGAACTACATCAAAAAGTATACCGATGCTCATGCTCAATTTTGATAAGGCAACGTTCCTTTCAAGGCTATCTTAGATCGTGTGTTGGTGCGCCTCACGATGACGGAGAATCTTTTCCTAATCCAGACTAGTACAAAAGTTCACCCAGCATTCAGAGACTTGGCAGGTGGCGCTCCGTCGTTGCATCGGCCCATAAGCTTTGAAGACAAGATTTTTCATGAAGCTTGTTGATCTGTCACTGACCTGCCTTATATTGTCAAGCTCTATGTAGCAATATACTCTAGAACACGAGCAGCGGTGGCGGCTATCATCGCTGGAAGAGAAGATCCTGCCTAAATAGGCAGGTCATTGCCCGACGAGGAAGGTCGGAATCCTGTGTCCGGAGATTGCTCATGATCTGATGCTAGACGCCTGATGCCATTATTCTCCTCGTGTTTTCGCTGGATAATGGTAGTTATTGATAATATGCGCGGATTTAAGTAGTCTCTAAGGGTACATCAATCCATGTGTGCGATTCGAGCTTCTTCTCCCACTTGAAAGCTTCACTGCGTGGTGCAGAAATTCACGAGGATGCGTGCTTCAACAGCTCTGCCAGCACTCGTGCTCGCTGTCTGCCAGTCTACCAACGCCCTGAATAATGCTTATGCACGATCTTTCAATCTCCTCGCAGAAGTAGGACTCAATCCCGACGGCACGGCAATCGACACGGCTTCCCTCAAAAGTCCTATCTTTAACGACGTAGATGCCAGCTCTGCTGACTTCAGCATCGCCAGTGTTGCGAAGGGTTCTGCACCACCACCCACTGAGAACGTGACGGCAGAATACGTCTCGCTCCCCATTGATCACTTCGATCCGACTAAGAAATCTGGCACCTTCAACAACCGCTACTGGGCTGCTTCGAGTGCCTATAAGCCTGGCGGCCCAGTATTCATCTACGATGTGGGCGAGGCCAATGCTTCCTCGAACGCACTTTTCCGCATCCAGAATTCGACGAGCTTCTTCAAGCAGATGGTTGACCAGTACAATGGCATTGGCATCGTGTGGGAGCACCGATTCTACGGAAATAGCAGTCCCGGAGGACCTATCAACGTCGATACACCAGCCGAAAGTTTCCGATACTTGAACACGGAGCAAAGTCTTGCAGACGTCTCTGCTTTTGCATCTCAATTCTCGCTCAAGAACCGCGGGATCAATTACACCCTCACTCCAGAGAAGACCCCTTGGGTGTTTGTTGGTGGAAGTTACCCTGGAATGCGTGCAGCATTTATGCGAGAGAAATACCCTGATACGATCTATGCAAGTTACGCTTCTTCAGCACCCGTGCAAGCCAGCGTTGACCAGAGCTTCTATTTCGAGCCTATCTGGAGGGGCATGCAGCAGTACGGCTTCGGAAACTGCTCAAGAGATATCCAGGCTGCCACTCGATACATCGACAGTGTGTTCGATGGACAGGATAGCGCTGCCGCGAACCAACTTAAGGTCATGTTTCTTGGAAAGGGCGCGGAGAAGAATAGCCATGCTACGTTTGCAGACGCCTTAACAACGATATTCGCAACGTGGCAATCTTATGGAATGGAGGGTGGCAACGTCACCAGCCTCAGATCACTTTGCGATTGGCTTGAGACTGGCACGAACAGTACCAGTATGCAGTTCGACAGCCAGAAGAAGATTCCCAAGGCAGTGCAGAGATTGGCGAGCTATCCCAACTTTGCTACCAATGTCAACACGTACTTGGAGACGAATTGTTCGGGTAAAGCCAATGTCACTGGAGACTGCGATTTGAACAGGAAGTTCACGGACCCAGCCATGATCAGCTGGACATGGCAGTACTGCACGCAGTGGGGTAAGTTCACGCACATCCACCTCGGAGACCACAACGTTTGAGATGCTGACTGGACATTTGTGACAGGTTATTTCCAGTCTGCGAACCTTGGACCCAATCAGCTTGTCTCGAAATACAATTCTCTCGAGCACCAAAAGGACATCTGCCATCGCCAATTTCCCGATGCACCGCGCGACATCTTCCCCGAATGGCCACTCACTGACAAGACAAACCGCAAGTTCGGTGGCTGGAGCATCCGTCCATCCAACACGTACTGGTCCAATGGTGAGTTTGACCCTTGGCGTACATTGTCGCCAGCAAGTGCGGAGCCCTTCGCACCAAAAGCCGTTGTGTCGCAAGACGTGCCCAAGTGCGGAGAGAAACAGAGGAGTATTTTTGGATATGTCATTCCTAATGCACAGCATTGTTACGACTTTAGGACTACTGGAGTGACAGTACCGGGCGGAAGTGTGAGCAGGGGCTACTTTACAAGTGCGTTGAGTTCGTGGCTCGGATGTTGGCAACCTAAGGGACAAAGCGGATATCCTGGAAAGCCCTGGAAAGCATGAATCTATCAATAGAATACCCCATGCTATGGCCTTGGGAAAGCGACGATTGCCAAACCAGACCATTGTTCTTCTCAATAAACGTAGCTGCCGTAACCTTGCAATGATTTTGCCACCCATGTTCATCTGTTGTCGACAGATTGTTTCCCGTTAACGTTCAAGACAGCAAGCTGTTCAACGTTGCGACCAAAGTCTCGGGGACGCTTGAGGATTTCCCAGGCGGCTTTTGGGTCCGCGACGTATATTCAGTTACCACCGGGAGACACTAGTGTAAACGCATCTCTGAGTTCAGCATACACTTGATATCGTTCATTCGCATCCCAGCCGAAGAAGTAGAAACGGCTTTCCGAGAGAAAATCCGAGACAGTTAGCTAGTCGGACGATTTCGCTCTCAAATGCCATGCACAAGGGGTTCGAGGGCGTGATACTCGTGGCGATGCAAAGTGCGGTCCTAAAGCTCCGAATTTGATCTTCCGGGTGCAGGCCAAGTGCACTACCCATCTCTGGACCCTGGTTACTGAACACAGGTCGAAATCCTCGACAAGGAGGCACCAAACTCTTTGCCGCCCTCAAAATCTTATCATTCAAGTACACGAGCCTGTCTGTAGGCCGCATTTGCAAATAATTAGACCTGATGAGATAGTTATTGTCTGTCACTCATATAGACCGCGTACTCATTCTAAAATTGTCGCAACGAACTGGCATGCTGCAACTTCATCTTCCAAGCAGATGAATTGCTATGAGGCAAGCTCTTCTAGTAGCTTGCATTTGCTCTTCCCCTGAAATTTGATGGCATTCAGATTCTTTGTAAGCCCAGGGCACCTTGCACGGTCACGTGGATTATCCACCAGCCAATCAGCCCACCACTCCATGTATATAAAC
>QVXC01000681.1:0-11998 GCA_003501895.1 Phaeosphaeria sp. A1 3.1a | reverse complement strand
CTACGGGGCGGATGATAGGGCTGGGCAGCATGGGGTGGCGTGGAAAGGGGGGTTCAAGGAGTTTGCGGATGTGGAGGGGGTGAGGGGTTGGGTGGAGTGTAAGAAGGGGGTGACGGAGGCGGAGATACAGGAGGGGTTGAATGAGGAGGAGTAGGGTGAGTCTTGGTTGATTGTCGTGACGATGTTACAGGTCGTCTATTTGCCAATTATTTGTATTGACTTACTCTTGTTACTTGTTCGTGAAATCGCAGTGTTCGACATCGAGGCGTGCTTCAAGTATACTTTCTGCAGAGATCTCATACTGGTGATTGACTGACTTGATTTATTGTCGCTTCATATCGGTAGACTTGACTCGAGTTCGGCACGTAGGCTTTTTTGATGGCGAGTAGCTGGCCGGAGTTAACGAAAACCTGCTGGGTATCATACACTTTGGAAGGAATATCAAACGTACGATGCGAATATGTATTAGGACGAGCAAGCGCCCGCGCCTTGGTGATGAGCTGAAGGCGAGATGATGCCGTCGCCGTTCTATCAAACTACTGAATAAGCTGTCAGGACGTTGTCATGCCTCAAGTTTCGTAACCATATTTGTGTTTTCAGCTTGATCGCGCGTCCTTTGACTGTGAAGTGGAGCTCAAGTAACTACAGCTCATTAATTTTCGCGCTTGTCCTTGCTGCTGGGATAAAGATTCCTGCTGTTCTGCTCTTGCACATTCGTACGGTATATCGGGTGATGTCGCGAAGGGGATTCAAGTGCATGCGCTCTTCATCACACCTAGGGAGTGGCTGATCGCCAAGTTTATCGATAGGTGCTCATGTAGATGCCTTCATATAAGGCTCGGACACGAAGCTAGTGGTGTTTTGTCTCTCGTGTACCAGGAGATGGACGAGTACACATCAACTTGATGCTGGCGCTCTCGCTCGCTTAGACACGGTCGTCGAACGGCAGCTGTGGTTATCTTGTATCCAGAACTCAATTGATGATTCTTTTACGAGTTCGTATAGTCACCATCTTGTTGGTCTGAGGCTGGACCTGTTGAAAGCGATATGAGAGCTTGACAGCCGAGTGCGTACGTGCAGGTTCGTGCTGAATATCGTGGTCAAACGATACTTTGAGGTCCGAAAGCCATTGGGTAGATCCCGTCACGTCATTGTCCTCTTAAGCGTTCAAACCTGTCTCCTGGACTGGAAGTTGTCAGGATACTGCCAAGAAATTTGTTCGCCTTGAGCCTTGGGACGATGAATCCGTATTGCGTAACTTACCTAACTTCTACTATGCTTCAACAAGATTCAGTGGAGCACTGAGACTTGTCGGAAGACATCATGCGGGACGCCCTGCGCAATTGTCGTAAAGCTACCTCAGTGTTCAGCCCGAGATTTCGCGTATAATTCCTGGAGCTGGCACTTGAAGGTCCGGAGTAGGCCCGTAGAGCTCAGACTATGCCCCACGAGGTTGCTACGGTGAGATACCGATGTCATCGTGCATTTTGACTTGCATCATGTCGTCTCGGTCGCGTCAGACACGCGAATCCCGGAGCTGACACTGTTCATTGTTGTGGTTGGTGTAGCGTCGCAAGCTTACATGCGAAGAACCGTCCACAGTCACAGAGCGAATCCGAGCAATGGGATGAAGGTCCCGAGCTGCTGTATTAGTTCGCCAACACCGAAGTAGCGTTATCATGAGCGCCTGCGCGAAGCATCGAGCATTGAGATGCAGGATACCATTGTTCATGCGGTGACTTCTAAGTGGTTCGACGTCATTGATGTCGATCGCCACCTACGCGGCAGACCATGCACGCAAAAGGACCGATAGTGCATCTGCTTGCATCGATACTTACCTGTCTCTCTGACTCGTTCATCATCCATACGTCCACGATCATGATGCTGCTCGGGACACCAAAAAAGGCAATCCGACTCCAGCATTCACGTAGAAAGTCGGTGCTGCGTTTACAGCGGACAATTGCACGATACCCTTGCAGCGGCCCGATATTGTGATAGTATGGCAGGTGAACCGAAATCACCATGAGCTCCGTCGTGAAGATGGTAGCGCGAAGGTGCGGGTAGCATCGCTGCAGTGGTGGGAACGGTGTTGATGGTGGTGAGTGCTGGGCTAGGGACTAAGGCGTCGATGTCTTCTTAGAGTCTTAAACGGGGTTACCACAGCCACCTCTAAACTCTATCTTAACGATGCGAGCCACAACATCCAGTGGATGGATCGCCTTTACTCCTACGCTGTGCACCCACTATCTTGGCCCTAAGTGTCTGCTGAGTGAAGTGCACCGTCTCGGGTCACCAAGGCCGATGTGAAGCGACCTTCCCCACTGACACTCTCGAGTGCATTGTCAATCTTATGGCGCTCGTAGACGGTACACCCGTACTCGCTCATATCTTGGACTCGGAGTCGCAAGGCGTACTGCATCGAGATCGCCATGCTGCGTTGAGACACGTGGTGATCCTGATAACGAACGGGCGGTTGAGGTGATGCCGCGGAGGACTCTGGTCATTGCACTGAGCTTCTAATGCAGTCAATGGAGCTGGAAGATCGAACCCCATAGTGTGCAACGGGATATTTCACGTCTTCACCGCCCCGAAATGCCCCACATGAACACAATTGCAGGCACCCAGCTTGCATGTTAGTTGCTGCATGCGACAGCTGGGTCCAAGAAGCATAAAGGAACAGAGATGAACACGGAATTACGAGCTTCTATTGTCGAGCCGTCGGCATCGTCATGAATTGTTCATGCAACGGCAATGGTGTTTAGCAGCGGGTGGCGCTAGCTCGTTGCGGTATGTCGGTCCTAAGTGGGAATGCGCTGGAAGTTGGCCCGTCCGCCAATGGGTCGCTCGCTCGACTTGCTCCAGAGCTACAGCTAAACTGCAACAGGCGTGACCTGTGTTTTGGCGTTTCGTAAAATGCATTACGGGGGAATGCTGCAATGAGCGTTGCGACATGAAGCGTAACGAGCGGTGGTCGACAGGATACGCGCTTCGTAGGGAGAGGAAAAGATTGGCAGCCAGCACATTGTTTGTGACGGTCGAAGTCGGAAGAAGGCCCGGCTGTGCCTGCCACATTGGAACAGACATTTTCAAGGAACTGTTTCGACGTCTTGCGCTGCTCACTGTCAGAATGACCACGGGATGAGCATGGGTCAAAACATGCGCGTCACAGCTCCAATATCGAGCTGCTGGGCTGTGTGCTATCGACCGCGGTGCCTTGTAAGTAGCGAACAATCGTGGTGGACAGATGAAGCGTTGGACGAAGCCGGAAGCAGATCTACCAGGTTCCACGTCAACGTGCTGGAAAATACGTAGCTTGTGACGAAGCGACATCGTCCGGGTCACAACGTGGGAATGGACCTGCTGCAGGGTCCAATGAAGAAGGCATATCGAGTCTGGGCACCGGGAACTGACCAGTCTTGGCCAATTCCGGTCTTCGGAATGTAGTCACGAGACGCAGGAGTGCAGATGAAGGAGCGTGGCTTGTCCTGTGCAGGGGCTGCGATTCGAAGGGTGCCGTGGGGTGTGCTGAATCTGGAGAAGGACTCTGGAGAGGCGTCGAAGACTGTCTTCGGCTCGTCGCGAGAATGCGGGTGGTTATGCATGGTGACCAGATGCAAGTCAGCGCGCGGTACCTTGCAATCCTCGCCCAATGTCCTCATTGGTTTGTAGGAGCAACGGTGATCTGGCGGAAGCGGCGGTACTGTACAGCAATGTCCCGCAGGCGGTATATCGCAGGACATATAGATCGTCTGTCATTTATTCCGTCGAGTGGGTATGTAGGCGTCGCGAGTCTTGGATACATTGAGCATGTCGCAGGCTAATAGACTAGCGGCGGCTACTGTTTGTTGACTGCATGTGTAAGAGACGGCGCACCGCGTCTCGATAGAGTTAGTGAAGCCAGGGCAAGGACCACATTCTGCCGATATGCCCGATGGCGAGGCAGAGGCACAGGTTGTGGCGGCGAATGGAGCTCGCGACTGGAGGCTGGGGGCGACAGCGTGTTGTTTGGCAACAAAAGAAGTGAGTCGGGCAATAGTCGCAGACGCGGTCCCATGGTTCCATAGAATGCTGGTACAGGCTGGTGGTGGCAGCGTCTAGAAGTTGGCGATGGAAGCAATTACGGCCCACTGGACGCTACCCACGGTGCCACGCTTGCGGCGGCAGGCTAGTCGGAGTGGATACCAGGTGCAGGTGCACTCTGATCGATGTCACAGTCGTGCTGCTGTTTGATGAGGCTCGGAATGGATGGCTCAGTCCTGACGGATGGTGGGTGAAGCGGGAATGCCTCGGCGTTAGGGAAGGTGCGGCACGAGCGACGCAGCATCGCCACGTGAACGGGAAGCAGCATAAGCTTGAGCACAGATGGGTGCATGTTAGCAGCGGCGAGACGTTCACAGAATGTGGCGCGTAGCACAGGAACAGCCAACGTCTCGCCGTGCTGGCCTGGATACAGAGGATAGAATGCAACCAGTCCGGGTGTGGAGGCACTGGGGCCAAGAACAGCGCTTTAGCACGAACCTACACACTACGGGCAGCCTGTGGCCGTGTTTCGCAGCTTCGGGGCTACCGGGCTCAATGGCAATAGAATCATGGAACATGGCAGGCGGCATGTCTCACGGGCACGAGACACGGAGCCTCTTGTTGCTGTGTCGAGTCTCTTGTTCACTTGTCTGTGCTGTTCAGCATCCAGCCGTGTACTCGGAGTCATCCTGACGGCACAAAGGCACCCAACCAGACTTCGCGAGACTTGCTGCATCTTGGTGCCGGCCAGGGACAGGAAATAGTGCGGCCGACCATTGGTACGCCAGTCTAAAGCCAGAGCAGCTGGGGCAGGGATCCGACCAAATGCAAGCGTGAAATCTACCGTTGCTGCACACACTCGCTCGTCACCGCCATCGCCCGCAGGCAAACATCTTATAGCGCCCTGCCCGCGCCCCGGGTTCTCGTGGACTGCATATTATTTTCAACTCCAGCATTGCCAGCGACCACATTGCTGCGCTCGCCATACCGACGACTTCGAATCCACCACTACTCTGCCGCTTCTTGGTCATCACTCAGCCGCGCCACTTGCAGACGCACAGTCGTCATTAGCTAGCCCACTCTCCCAACACTAGACGTGCATCCCACCTGAAACGCTCTCTTCGCCCTCTCCACCACCACACCGTCACGCTGGCTTCCATCGTCGAAACCTCGCCGCCACCCCTCTCCCACTCGCCTCGGGACTCTACCGCTGCGAGCACGCCCATCACCACTCCCGTCCAGCAGCCAGCCTCACCGCACTTTGGCCGCCTCAAGCAGGACTCGAGCGCCCACTCCCCCGCTGCCTGGCATCGCAAGCCGCACGAGCTCGTTGCTAGCCAGCTGCCCGACACCGAGCTTTTTTTCGAGGACTCGGGCGACTGCACCTTCCCGCTGTTCCCAGACAGCCCGCGGCTGCGCAACATGGCACAAGCCGCGCCCATCGACATTCAGACTCCCCCGCGCTACGGCTCCAACTCCCCGCAGAACCAGACGTCCAACCTCACGTCGGCGCTGCGAGAGGCCGAGGCGAACCGCGAACCCAGCGCCACGCCTAACCAGCTGAACCCCAATGGCTTCGAATTCCAGCGCCCCGGCATGGGCGAACGCCACCCCTCCGTGAGCATGCTCGGCTCCTCGTTCTACGGCAGCGGTGCACGCCCCATCTCCATGAAGGACAGGCCGCGGCGAGAGTCCAACAACATGGGCAGCTTCGCCGGCGGCATGAGCTGGGGAGGCGTGTCGGTCGGATCCTGGATCCGCGATGAGTAAGTATCACCAATCTGCTCTGGCCTCGTCGATTACAAAACGGAAATCCTAACTTTGCATCACAGCATCATGATGGCGGGCACGTCGCCAGCACCTTTTGCCAGCGGGCAGTCGCCTTCGTTCCACTCATCGTCGTATCTCCCCAAGATGGAGGCCAACTTCATGAAGGACTTCACCTGCTGCGGACTTACCCTTGCTTCGCTGCACGATCTCCTCCAGCATTTCGAAGAGACGCACGCAAATGCCCCTGCCCCGCGCCCCGCGCAGCCGGCCCAGAGCGGCTTCCCTCCCACATCCGCTGGGCCGACCAACTCGATAGCTCCCAGCCAGACTCAGGGAGAGCCTGCCATGAACACACAAATGGGCTTCCAGCCACGCTCAGGGTCTGTCAGCGGCTCTCGGCAGCGTCTGGGCTCCATGAGCCGCTCGAACCTGTCCACAGTGCAAGACATGGATACGTTGGACGACATGGAGATGGACGACATCAGCTTCGATAATCTGGCTCCGATCGAGGAGATGCCAACTCAATTTCCCGTACAGCCCAACCAGTTCAACCAAGGTCAAAATCAACTGCCACAACTCAACGTAAATCTGGCGAATTCGATGCAGAACCACCAAGGGCTACGAACATCAACACCATCCACACCATCCGCCTCGCAGCAGTTCAACTTGCAGAACAACCCCACAGTTTCTTCCGTCAACACGCCAACCATGGGCACTGTTCCAATGCAAAATCATAACCTCACATCGCCAGAATCGTCGCATCCTGGCACGCCAGCCGAGCTAGACATGGACTTTGCAGGTTTTAACCCGATGATGGGCATGCCAGATATGGGTATGGGCATGAATATGAACATGAACTTTGGCAATGGCAACTTCGGCATGAACGGCTTCGACAACAACAATGGCACGATTGATCAGCCTGGAAAACGGCTGTTCAGCAAACAGGGAGCTGGCCTGAGCCAGGCACAGCTTCAGCATGCTCTCAAGAACTACCAGTTAGGTGGCAACGACCAGAGCGAGCTGGCAAGACGGTTACGGGAACAGCAGCTCCTCAACGGTGCAAGCATACCGCAATTCCCATTCCCTGAAGAAGTCAAGCCATTCAGATGTCCCGTCATTGGTTGCGAAAAGGCGTACAAGAACCAGAACGGTCTCAAATATCACAAGCAGCACGGCCATCAAAATCAGCAACTCAAAGAGAACGAGGATGGATCTTTCTCCATTGTGGACCCACTTACTTCGATACCATATCCCGGTACCGTTGGCATGGAGAAGGAAAAGCCGTACCGATGTGAGGTCTGCGGCAAGCGCTACAAGAATCTCAACGGCCTGAAGTACCATCGCTCGCACGCTCCACACTGCAATCCCGAGCTAGCTCTTCAGAAGCTTGGATTGACAGGCAATCTGCAAAATCTCCAAAATATGCAGAACGCCAATGTTGCAGGTGCCGGCATGGGGGGAATAGATCCTTCGATGTTTTAAGCTCTGCCGGGCTTGAAGTCGTTCAACTCCTTGTGGACATATTTTCGACTGTTCCCTTTCTGATACCCACCTTTATGACCACGGTCATGTCGAATTCGCTTCAAAATATAGAGCTTTCTGCGTTCTAAGCTTCGGCGTTACACTACTCTACCCAAAAGTTACTCCAACTTTGGACTCTCTCGTCCCCCATTCGACTTCGGCTTCCGACAAAAAGCCATCCCGGAGATCTTGCATACGAAGTCGTCTACATACAATGCGTTCCGCTTCCTGTTCATCTCTTTTGACTGTCACAGAGCTGGTATGACGATGTTGATGTGCATTAGAATGGTGTTCAGTGGCCACCCGGTTTCCTCTATTCTGTCCTCGATATCCCTCAGTTGCTTCTCGCCGACTCACGCAACTACTCGGTCTGCGTTATTTTTCAGGCGTTCAAAAAAGTTCTGGTCTATGGGTTCTGCTTTGGCACTCTCCATGTTTGTTTGTGTTTGGATGGATGGTATATAGATACTGGGGCCACATTCCTCGCCTTTCGAGGGAGGCCTCGAAATGTCAATCTCTATTCAGCAACCACGATTCCGAGTAGACCCATGACAGTCATGCTGGACATTCCCCAACGTCAATTCAACGTCAAGCTCCGCGGACCTCCACTCTGTGGTGGTTGCCTTACTGACTACGCGTCTTGTCCCGCGGGAACTCTTCGAATGCCTCCACCTCACTGAACCCAGATTCTCAACCCTGACGCTACAGGCACGCAACACATTGACTTCGCCCAGCGAGTGCGCCATCGCCATGATTATTGTCGGCCCGCCATCGAGGCCATCGTCCACGCAAGCACGGTATCATCCGCTGACTAAAATCAGCCTCTTCGCCACACGACATTGACACAGTCTCGTCTCCATCGGACCCTGACTCCGCTCCTCAGTGGCACGTGGATCGTGCGCCACCGTCCATCAGCTTCGGACCCCTGCATATTCATCCGCAACAGAGCCGCATGCAAGTCATGCCTCCGAACTGCTGTTTAGAGAGTGTCGCGTGCAGAAGCAAGTGGCACTCTGCGGCCGCCGTTGTTTGCCGGAGCCTCGGCCATTTAGTCACTCGCACATGTTCAAGGACCGCGCTCACGATTGCACAGGTTGCCCTGGTCTGACAGCCCAGCTGCGCTAGAAGCATGCATGGAACGAATAGAAATGCAAAATGGCGGTGTGACTGGGTAGCACCTTTCCATGGGGTAATGGAAACTCCGCTACGCTCCACATGGCATGCACGCGCAGGTGTGCGATGGTGGAGTATTTTTTGTGTGGGTTGGTTGGGAGATTGCGTTGGGTACCAGGCGGCCGGCACTTGACTGCGGAGCAATGGGATTGGCTAGAGCCAACAGACCTTTTCGAGGACGGACTTGGTGGGACGGGCTACAAAGGCGGTCGGCTGGTGACTTTTCGGAACTGAGTCGTGATCATGGCAATGACAGATGTGGTACCACATCGCGCTTGTGGTCCCTTGAGGAGTTTGGTATTGTGGTGGTGGCGGTGTGTTGAGCGCTTCTAGAATGCTTCTGAAGCGGCCAGTAACAGTGGACAGATGTGCAAAGCATCCGCACCTCTGGTGTCTGCTTCGAGCTCCGTCACCAGAGACTTTGCGCAAGATCTCACCCCGCTTGTCGCTTATGGTATACTAAAGTACACATCATGCGAAGGATCAGAAAATGTATGTACCCTAGCAGTATTATGCCACATTCGACTATCCGCATTTTAGTGCTGAGTACCATTCGCAACTTGTGACGAGCATGCCCAGAATGATAGTTCATGACTTTCAGAACCTTCTCCATCCTTGGAATCCACCAACACTGTGGCGTATGAAGCTGTCTTTTCGTTGCGTCTACGCATCCAGCGTTGGACATAGGAGCCCCATCCTCGATAAACCTTGATTATGAGTAAGCATCGGTATTATGGTGTACATACCAGGATGGTTGCACAAATCTACATGTACATATTCCACACTAGAAGAAAAGATCAGCAAAGAGTCGAAAGCATGCCGGAAGTGTTGGTGACATCTGCGCGAGCCCACATGGGTCAGAATAGTGGGGCAACAGTCTCTCCCATTGGCTGAGATCTCCCACCACATCTACTACCTTCGAATTGTTGCTTCTAGTCCACAACATCACTGTATAGGAGACATGCGTGTCAAAGGTGATGAAGACTGCGACGTCCTCTCTTGCTTCATGTGAAACATAATGGGCGTCGTTGTCAGCATCCCCTCACTGCTCGGGGTGCGAAGGGGTGCCACATGCATCCTCGGTTCGGTAAAGCAAGGCTGTTTACTTCAAACTTCTTCACGTCTTTTGTGCTCGACATCATGCGTTCTAAGCTGTACCCTCACTGACCGACCTTCTCATCACCCATTACATTCCGCATCAATTCTTCGCTTTCCCTGACTTTTGACTTTGGTCAGAACCACGGACCAGCACGTTACAGGTTCCATCCTTGTTCTGTCTGCGCGTGTGAAACAGACGTCATCTTGCGAGGCCGTACAGCTCTTTTGAACGCTCCAGCATCCAGTACACACACATCTAGCGCCAGCAACGTCAACCCATGTAAGAGATATTTGCGAGAGTATACCAAGGGAGATATGTCGCTCCAACCTGAGCCAGAAACGCATCCCGTAGCTCGAGCCAAGGCGCCATGGCCACTAAAGTGCGAGAGCTACCTGCTGCTTCTGAACATGAAAGAGTTGCCAAAAGGTGTCTACGACAAGCTCGAGGAATTGTGGGAGGGAGAAGAGTATGGGACGTTCAAAGGTGGATTGGGTGCGGTTATGATTGTTAGATATACTGATACACCAGTTGGTACGTTTCAATCCCCTCTTTCTTTTTTCTTCACTAAGCATAAATACACTCAATTCCCCCTGATTTACGTGTCTGCGCTGGGGTTTTCATTGATGAACTAACGATTCCAGGCCCCTACGACGAACTCATGCTCATCCCCGGAAACTTCACCATCCCTTCCCCCTCATCCCCACTCCAAATCCCCCCTCAAGCCCTCCGCATAGCCCGCATCTACGTCTCCCAACGCACAACAACATACAACGGCCGTCTGAATTGGAACATCCCCAAGCATCTCGCGCGCTTCGTTTTTTCTTCCCCCCTGAGCTCCACAACGCCCCTTACCGTCCGCGTCTTTCCCCCAAACTCCACCCCCGGAGACTCGACGGCCCCGTTCTTTGCATGTAGCTTGCAGCCCTGGCGCTGGATCCCGGCCATCCCTGTTAACACGGCGTACGTCCCTCTCAGTTTGCTCCTTGCTCAGCCCCCCTGCCCCGCGCATCCGGGCCAAGCGGCCGCCGCGCTGTTTGAAGCGGAGCGCGCGGAACAGGGCGATGGGATCGATGCGTACGATATCAGCGAGAGGAATGAGGAGGCGGTCGCGGTGGGGACGGAGAGGTGGTGTGGGGTCGAGCTTAAGGCGACGAGTTGGGCGAGGGGATGTTGGGTTGATATGGCGGGGGATAAGAGTAAAGATGGGGATACAGAGAGGGTGGAGGAGGGGAGGTGGTGGCCGGAGGGCGTGAGGCCGTGGAGAGTGGGGCTGTGGATGGAAGATGGGGTGTTTGAGTTTGGGGTGCCGAGGGAGTGGAAGTTGTGAGGAGTTTTGTGTGCTGGATTGGGGATCGTGTGGTGAGGCTTGTTGTGCGTGGAGGCTGGGCGTGGTAGTTGGGTGGATTGGGAAAGGATGTCGCATCGTGTGTGTGGAATTCTCGTTGCACGGCTGCAGGGTCAATCCTGCCCTTGTGGCTGACAGTGCCTGCAAACTACTGACTTGCACCCATAAGCCAGTATCAAAGTCCCTGTCTCAGATGGAGCTCGACAGTTCAGTCAGCTCAAGCTCTGTTATAGTATGCTCGCGGAATCTAGTCACTCGGACGGACTTAATCAAGTACTCGCGGCGGGTTCAACACAATGCAAAGCGGAGCAGAAAATTATCTTCCAAATGAGAGTGAATTTTACGATTAGACCAGGTCCTCTCGAGAGCATACTGCGAGATCCCACAACACAACACCCAATATTTGCAAGTCGAACTAATTCAACGTCGACCGATCTCCGCTTTAAAGCTTGCCTAGCAATCCTCCTCCAAGCCACGATCGCCGAAACTCAGAAACAGTCCACACATCAAGCTTTCTTAATAGTCCACGCAGTAGCAGATTTCACCGTAAACTCCCCCCCATCATTCTCGCACGTCGTAACTCCCGTCGACGCTACAACCCCACCAGACTTTCCTATCAGTCAGCAAACCCAATCCATCTCAACCACCGCACCACAAAACCTACCTGCCACCTATCCGTAGCTAACTGTATAATATCCCTCACATTCGACGACCCAATCCACGTCGTGAAATAACTCCGCGTCCCCGCCTCAAACACACAGCTCCCATAATACAACAACGAGCTCGTACCGGGAGTATTCGTCAAAACTCTCCAATACGTGTTCTGGCTCGCCGCATAGTCCCGGAGGACTAGGCAGTCGGCGGTGCTGGCGAAGGGGCCGGGATGCGGGTCGAGCGTTGTGTCGTCGCAGGTGTCGTTGTCGGGGGGGCCGCCGTCGCGGCGGAGGGCGCGGGTTGCGGATTCGGCGGGGTTGAGTGAAGAGGGGATTGCGGCGCTGTTGATGTAGAGGATTTTGCTGGAGAAGGTGATTGGGCTCCAGGTGATGGCGGGGAAGGGGGAGGGGGTAGGG
>QVXC01000680.1:0-11965 GCA_003501895.1 Phaeosphaeria sp. A1 3.1a | reverse complement strand
TGACTTCTAGGTGACCGCTGAGGGTCATCACCTTACTGTCATCAACTCCAGCCTGTTGTTGAGCCTTGCTTGTAACAAGAGGGACTTTAGAGAGACGTTTCGGCGGTGTAGATACCTATTGCAAGGCAGTAAGATCCCTGAATGCAACTCCTCGACTAGAAGTTGCGCCCGCCACGAAAATCGCTCATTAATTCTAGGAAAATCAGAGCTACTTTAGATGCTGACTTTTAGTTAGATTCTATCAATGTTGTAGTGTTGTATATATAGGTAACTAAAAGTACTGCTATCAGCCCGCTCCAAAATTCACTCGAATATCCGCTTGAAACTCGATTTTAGTGGGCGTAACGTTACGCACGTGCCACCCCCATCAAAGTCCTTCACATCTACATCAATTTTCGAGCTCTTCAACAACAGAACTTGATCCCTCCACACCAACATCTTGCCTTAAAGCTCTATCCTTTTGGAGAGCTCGTCCTACTCGTCGCCAGCTTTTAGGAGACAATCCAATGTGATTTTCCTGCCACCAAAGGGCGCAATCTTAGAGGCGATATGTCACGGCGCTGAGCGTCGCAACCAATTAGAGAGCTGCAGGGGGCCAAGCAATACCCGCAGTACGTTGATTGGTTGCGAGAAGCACAGGCCTTGTGCTGAAGAAAACCCGTCTGATCGGAGATCCGCTGTGTAGCTCTTTGAGCTACGTCCTGTCAAGTACCCCAGTCTACCTGGTATACCTGTTTGTAGCCAATACTGAACCAAGTAACACTCTGAATAGCTGCTCCTCTACTACCTACTGTAGGGTACCGTAGCATACGGTACCGCTCGACCCCGCACCGTGACACGATAGAACCAGCCGACAGGCTGATGCTAACGATCGATCCAAAGCTCTATAACGTTCGGGTGCGAGTGCATCAACATATTGATATCCATAGCTTCCTCTTCAACAATATGGTTGTAAATATAGCAAATATGATCAGAATCTTGCGCTTATTTTGTCTTAAAGGTCTTGAAGAAGTTGGCAGTATGCTCAGTCATCTCCTCGTACGTCGCTAAACGGTCATCTATATCCCTCGCCTGCATGGCGATAATATTAGCATTAACGGGGTAGTGGTTATCAAAACGCTGCGATTGCCCCGGCCGTGACCAGCAGCAATATAGGTAGTTTTTGCAGTGCTGATCATCGCAGCGCCAGCGATCCCGTAAGCCTAGAGCGTTACCATTACACGCTCTCCCTGCTGCCAATACGCCGGCAATACCATGCTCTTGTATCATCGTGGCCGTATTTGGGCGTACGCGACCGGTGGCACTGCTTGCAGCCGGTGCCTCGTTCAACTCCTCCGCGAGTATGAGATCGAAATCGACGTGTACAGTATCGCTGCCCTCGCCGTCTAGGCCAGCCACGAGAGCGCGCAGTCTGTTCCACTCGCCATCTTTGCCTCTACGAAGCGTCTTAACAGCGCGATCGCGCTTGACCTGGCGCTTTAAGAATACAACAACACACAGCGACGAGACGTACGTGTTGTGCGGCGTTAGATCATCTATAACACCATTTACCCACTCCCATAACTCCTCCTCTTCAAGTCCGTTGAAGCGGCGGTTACGCTCACTATCGCAAGCTTGAGCGATCGCGCTCTTCTCCATGTCGCTAAAACAAGCCCTTCACCGTATATTTACGATCGGATCAACCTCATACAGCTCATCGATACGAGCGTGCTCCTCCGCCGCGGCATCGTAATCGTACTCGGCAGCAGCGACGCTGAGATCAACACCATCAGCAGCCGCCCCACCGGCTGCCGCGGCGGGATCAGGATCCTCATCTTCAGTATCGTCATCACCACAAAGAATACTATCACCGCGCTCGTTAGATTGAGGCGACGGGGTCGCCTCTGGCACGAAAAATGGGCTCCCTCGCTGCCACGCTGCAGCAGCCGAAGGCGATGCGAGAGAGGCCGCACCAGCAGCTCGAGCATCTCTTCCAGGTGCGGATCGTATGGGAACGCGATGTCCCGGCTGTACTTTACGCCTCTTGCTAGTAGCCCGCTGGCTCGGAGGATTTACGCCTTGTTCGAACGGTTGGGGTGCAGTACGGCGTCGTTTCGGCATCGGAAGAACGTTCGGCCAGTGTAATTTTGGTATACAACAACTGCAACACCAAAAGAAAAAGATATATGAGAGATATGGGTAATACTGGCAGCTTCAGATCGTTGTCGCGTCAAAAAACCGTGGTTGCACTGCTCTATGTACTAATTTACTAACTTATAATAAGTAAGTGATGTTCTGGAGGCAGCGCGGCTAACTAGAAACAGGTAGCACTGGTATTACCTATGAAAACCACAAATAATCCCCGCGTATCACGCGCACGGACACGTTAGTGCAGAATTGACGTGTCCCGCGTGTTTGACCACCTCTCTCCAACGACGATACAACATCATCCAAACTGCCGCACGACTACCATAGCGCCCAGTCAACTGTGTCGTCAAATCGATCAATTAAGCACTCCATCTTTTCGATTTTTGCACCCCAAACGAACTCGACTAAGAGCATGGCTGAGGGACAAGGTCAGGCCATTGCGAACGGTAGCTTTCCAAGGTCAATCTGTATTCGCACAATGCTGATCAGCGAACGGCAGATGTTGTGATTCTCCATGAGATGTCTGGGTGTCGCGTCACACTCCACCCTGGATCTATTGTCGTTAAAGAAGGTAGACGCGTCAGAATGGAGGAGGTGCAAGCATTGGAACTCGCCGCACAGCATAAGCTTCCTGTACCACGCGTTTACGACTCAGGTCCTAGCAAGACTGATGGTGAAAACTATATTCGAATGGACTACATCGCGGGCAGGCCACTTGATGAGGTCTGGGACACATATACAATCGAGCAAAAAAGCAGTATATGCCGGCAGCTGCGAGACATTATTACTATAATGCGAAGTATACCCCACAACACTGGTCTCATTGGATCTTGCTCGGGTGGGTTAGCGTATGACACCCGTCTCTATACCCAACACAGTGGCGGACCTTTCTCTGATGAAGCTACTTTCAACTCTTCGTTCTACTTCGACATTGTGCACACAGCGTCAGACGGGATTCGCACTGCCCTGTCGAAGCAGCTGCGCACGGACCATAGCATTGTGTTTTCTCATGGCGACATAGCGCAGCATAATATTATGGTCAAGGACGCCCAAATAACAGGTTTATTCGATTGGGAAAGTAGTGGATGGTACCCTGAACATTGGGACTACATCAAATTCTTCGAGCGACCTTGTGATCACAGAGATTGGAAAAACTACGCGAAGGATATCTTTCCTGTCATGTACGACCACGAACTTGCTGCTCACCAAGCTATTGTACGTTGGCAAAAGCCATAAGAACTACTCTGGCTCGTCTTTTGCTTCCATAGTTGCCTCCACCATTCGATCAATACCACTGTCACAATCCTTTTGTAATAGATACCCAGCTGTAGCAAGTCGTTGGAGAGCATCCCCAACCCATTTTTGACAATCGAATTCTCGATCCCTGTTTTTGATCGGAGTCTGGTAGAGCAGCGCAGCCAGCTGGGCTTTCGTCATGGGTGTTCTGAGGCTTCCAACTCTGACTTCTTTGGCCAAACGTGTACTTCTAGTCGGATCATAATTATCTTTTGTCTCTAGTACGTATTCCCCTTTAGGGCCTGTAGCATGAATGATCATAGGATTGTTTCCATTTGCCGGTCGTAGACAAAGAGCAGTGTGTCGGTATTTCTGCCAATCCAACGGTTCTCCTTTGTAAACAGCGATGCTCAATTTAATCTCCGACATATCAAATGAGGCGGGGCGGAACAGGTTGTTATTGACGATAGCACTAATTCTAGGTATAAAGTCAGAGGTGCGATTCCTGGCATGAAGAAGTCACCTACCTAGGTACAATGTGATGATAACTTATGACAGCAAGCGATTCAGAACTCTAGGAAATGATAGAGATATTGTTGTGGATTAGGCGCAGGCGTCGGCGGAAATGTTATTCGAATGTTTTCTTATCATTATACATGCTCCAAACGCGCAGCTTTATATGTATCTTGCTGCACGGCGCATAGTCCGTAATTATCTTCTAGCCGCCGTACGTTTTTTGAACCCAGTTTCGCATTAGAAAAATATCCAATTAGCTCTCCACTTTACGCGCAACATTAAGGCATGTGCTTTGCAAACCTCGCGCGCCCCTAGTACGGCGTGGTTGATCCCAAGATCGACAACTACTGATAACGCGCGCAAGCATCGTCAGATTGAATTAGACCAAGTTTATCTTTAATAGGCTGTCATTGCACGAATTTGAAATAAAGATTCGATAGGTACACGCGGTGTTAGTAGCTATCGCATAGGCGGCGCATAGGCGCGCGCATAGCTAAGAAAGCCTTGTTGCTTTAATTATTGCTAAATGCTATAAACAGGATCATGTTCATGGGCGACGCATAGTCGTCGTCGTAACATACGCGCCCGGTCTAACCTCAGAGCATAATGCCTAACTTCTGTTCCTGGATTGGTACTGCAGCAAATAACCCGTAAGCGGTACCTCGGAATCTGGTTGATCGGACAAGTGAACTTGTTTTCAACGTCCTATGGTCGTATGTGAAAGGATGGTCCATTATTACCATAAATATAGCACCCCAGTCTTGAAATATGCACTCTCTCTTCTCAGATAGATGCAACCAGGCGTCAAAACTGCAATAAGTATTGCAGCATGCATATTCTATATAACACGCAGGGTTGAATTTGATCTTTGCCGGATGCTTGCCGACTCCACTTCGCGTATACACGATTGAAAGTGCGGTCAGAGATAATTTGAACAGGACGATTGAGATGAATTCAGCTGTCCTGATGTATAGATTCCAAAACTGGGTTATTCACGGGCGATGTGTGTATGAGCATGATCGGACGTAGACCGTCTTTGGTCTGTCTACGGAGTACTGGCATAAAGCATCGAGTCCGGTAACTTCGCCTCAACCGCCTGCCCATATCTGCCTAAAGCCATCAGCGGGAAGTAGTGACGGTACAAGCTGTATCCAATATAGAAGTGGTTGGGAAATCCTGTCCCTGTGTACCTCCGTTCTGGCCAGCTTGCACCACTTCCTTGGACATCAGTCTGCGTACCCAAAAGATAAGCAACACCATCTTTCACAGCTCGATCATGGGGTGAGCATGTATTAAGGAGGCCTATAAGAGCCCATGCGGTTTGTGATGGCGTTGATGGACCCTTTCCAGCCCTTGAAGAGTCCTGGTAGGACTGCAGGTCTTCACCCCCGCCTCATTCGACATTCTGTTTCCCGTTGAGCCAGATTGCCATAGATGTATTTTGAACCCCATCTACTGTACCATACGCTGTCTGCGCCCTGTTCCTGTAACAGATATTTGATCCCCCGCTTGGATGCAGAGGATATATCTTCAAGTATTTTGGGCTCAATGTATTCATTTTCCGCGAGGTAAATCATTAGTCTGAAAGCCTCGATAATACGGCCTGTGGCATCGGCAGAAGACGGATCGCACAGCGCGTCGATATCTGAGAACGGGATCTTATCTAACCACAGCCTGTTGTTCTCGACATCAAATGCTGCCCACCCGCCGTCGCGGTTCTGCATACCACAGATCCAAGTGGCCGCTCTTGCGACAGTGTCCTGCGAGATCACAGCGATTATGGCGGCTGCAGTACCATCTACATCCGGGTACCAAGTATTGATGTGCTCGAAGCTGAACCCTCCAGGCTCAAGTGAACGTGTCAAGACATTCGAATCCCCTTTTTGCACAAGGATCTGTTTTATTGAGACCCGCTTCATTGATGCACGAATACGACCGTTGTTCCTATTGACACCAGAGTCGCAGAGACCTCTGATCATTAGTACGGTATCCCAAACTGGTGAGATATAAGACTGTAGTCGCTTCCCTTCCTCATCGTGTCATGTAAATCTCTCAATGGCAGTGACAGCGTTCTGCACACACTCATCTTGCAAGCTGTAACCCTCTAAGAGCAAGGCCTGAACGCCGCCATGCATGGGTGGTATGATTCCGGCCCAGTCCCCCTTTTTCTTTTATGATCCAAGATGCATTGAATGCATTTCTTTCTGGCGAGACTACGAAGGATCCACAGCGGGCGGAGTTTCCCGAGGAGAAACAAAGCAGTGCCCACTGCACTGAAGAATATGGAGATTGGATCGGATTCCCATGGTCGTAAGAGCGAAGGACCGCAAGGAATACTTTTATCGGTCGGGTCCAGCCAGAGTTCGTCGACATATGGGTTGTTCCTATTCGCACCATTGGGTAATGCATGTATTTTCTCAAGATGGCGGATGATGAACAGAGGAACAAGGGTTGACCTTGCCCATGATGGAAGGCGATATATGTTGATGGGTAATATCGATGGAAAGAAGATACATCCTGCCGGGAGTTAAGGTACCTCGCTCCAGGGGAAGAGACCAAATTGTGCGAAATAGATTCGGGTGAAGATTCTGATTTTGGCGATACCTCCACGATTTCTGATGAAGGCTTTGGCTCTTTGCATGGCCGGATCATCCGGAGAGAACCCAAGAATCTTGAGAGCTAAGTACGACTCAGCACTCATGTTAATGTCACCAGAGTAGTCGGGCGCGATGGTCCACGAGCCATCGCTTTGCTGCTGGGAAAGAAGATACTGGCGGTATGCGTCTGCGTCTGCAATTGGGATACCAAGCGATAAGCAAAAGAAAATTCGCTGCGAAGTGATTGCGCACTTCGCCAGTGGTTCCCCGTGCTTGCATGTTGTTATGACGGAAGTACCAACCCGCCTCCGCTTCAGCGTATCTGATTTCATCGTTACTCACGTAGATACACATTGAACCGCACTGCAGCCTTGCAGTCACAACTCCGCCTGCTCACGCGGACTTTTCATCACTATGATTCAGACATGACGCGCCTCTCAGTCGCTAGAGGATGGCAAGATCCTCGTTCCATATGAGTCGCTAATTCCCACACATGACGCGTCTTCAAAGTCTTTCATTCCTGAATTGCCAGCAATGAAATGCTCCTCACTCTCAGCCTCCTCGTCATACGATGCCCTGATGCTGCAGTTCCATTCGCCCATCTCCGATCGCTGCGTTGAATCATCTGTATGTGATTAACATTGTGCTGTGTCACGTCAAATCTTTGCAGTCCGCACATTCTTTTCATGCCTCACTTCAATGATCAGACAACAGCGTCAGTTCGCGGTCGCCCGTGTAAAACTTTCGGCTGTTGCGTGGTGCAATTGCAGATTTCGACACCCATATCGTCCACTTCTGCTTCACTGATGCTGCGTGGTTCTCTCTTGCGACAGTTGTAAATCAAGAATCACGCGGCACCTCCATCGGGGATTTCGGTCATTAGGGGCCGCCGTAAGACAGACCATCGAGGACAGGTCGCCATTTATGTTCACCACAAGAACCTGACAGCTCTCAACGTATCTCTTGACCGCCTGCTCGAGATAAATTGTGGCATCGATCTGTCGGCACTATTCTAATCGTGTCGCTGAATATGAGATGTGTTGCGTACATGACCAGAGATTGGAGAGAGTGTGTTACGAAGCCGACGCAAAGGAAAGATGACTATTGACTAGAATCGTGCTACCAGCTTGTCATACATTCCTTTAAGGGTCCTTCTCTCCACGAAAACCGTAGGCAGAGTCCAAAGCATGTCACCACGTTCCGGCGCTTGCAGATTTCTCGAAGTGGTAAATGCGCATTTCGCTCCAGTGACATCATCATCTTTTTCATATATGCCCCATTGAACAGGGAGCAGATATGAGTGCTTGTCTTCAGCAGGCCGATGACAATTGGAAGCTATGGCCAGACTGCATGTTGAAGCAAATGGAAGCCCATATACGGGGTCATACTTACGGAAAATACTGTTGCACATGTAACCGACAAAGCACAAGAACCCCAATGTAAGTGCTGTGTCATGTTAGGTCGGAAATTTGTAGAAGGTGCTGGGCAAGCAGTTCGATCGCGTACCTGTGATGCATGGAATGATGCTAAATCCAGCCATTGTAAATCCCGGCAGCGGAGTACCATCGAAGTCGAAAAGCAGAATGCGGATTACAAAAGCGGATTGCGATATCAGCCAATGTTCAATGGCAAAGACTGACATAATGGGGATGCCGTATTTCAGGGGCATAGAAATGAAGAAGCTCTCGCGCTGAATTCCTCGAGGATGTGACACTCGCAAAGTTTTTCGTCCCTGGCCAAAATTTACCCATTCCCTTGCGAGCAGCTGACAGCTCAGAATCGCATTGAATGCAAAATAGAGCAGTGACACAAGGATTTGCCAAATGTTAGCTATGACTATGTTTGCAAGAAGTCCACGGAGACCCTACGAGAAATTAGCTTCGTGACTTGTTTTTGACAAACACCAATTGGGATGTGGTCAACCTACTTCTGTTGGTTGATTCCATGAGATCAGTTCTGACCAATTTGGAGCCCCGAAACCGAGACTGAGTAAACCCTTGGTTGACATATCCGTGCCATATGTACGGAAGATGAAGAATCCTTGCACTGTACATACCGTGGCAAACGTTATGACAAGGATAAAACTGCGTCACTCTGGTCAGTATGGAAGATCATTCAGAAAACACTGGACACTCACCCAAATATACTCCAAAACCATCGTCGATTGCTTGAGGCCTTTGTCCATCGTGTCGGTTTCGGTTGGAAAGTGGCAGGAAGCCGCTGACCCTTCCTGCTAGGATCGAACTTGCCGCTACGAATTATCGAGGCGCGACTGGCAACGCCAGATTCTTTGGTAGCTTCATCTGGGCGCTCAAGAAACGAAGCGATGGCATCGCCGAGTGTACAAATGGTAGCGCTTTTTGAAGACCATATGACCCAGAGCATGCACAAACATTTGATTCCATTGAAAATGGTGACCACTGGCAGGCGTTAGTCTACTTTGAATAAAGCAATGGCAAAAACAAGGTGTACCTAGTAAAATGACCGGAGCACATTGTAAATGGCACTTCTGCTGGCTCAAGTGGCCTTCTGTAACGGGGTTAGGGTTGATCACGAAGCGCTTGATTTTGAAATCGTGGCCCAATGTCCAGGCATCCATATCTTCCTCGGTCCACTCGGATAATTTGGAACACTTAGCTCCTGCAATTCCGTCAAAAGTGTAGTCGCAAAGCGTCTTCCACCATGGGCTGGAGGGTGTGAAGACGCGCCAATCGAGAAGAGAAGCATTCTCTTTATTACGGGATGTTGCCGGACAGGAAGAGTTTTCAGTGCAGGTTTCAGAATCAGGTAATAATAGTGACACGCTGTCATCTTCTGCGACGGCGATGAGGTTTGGCCTCCACTTAAAGGGCGTGTCGTATCGGCGCAGGCCTTCGAAAATTGAAAGTGATGTGAAGTTCTCCGGCACATTTTGGTAGTCGCTTGTCATCATATTGATGACCCCAGAGAACCCAGCATGAGCATAAGTTTTTCCCCAGGGATAAGAACCTGGCTGGATAGGACCCAATCCCGTTATGGTTTCATTCGAAAACGGCCGGGATAGAAAGTCTTCTGTCACAACGAGTTGTGCGTATTGGTTCATCGTAGAAGTTGTCAACACGGCAGAATTGTATCTAATACTCGAGTCAGTAGCCGAGTCAATAGCAGCGCGTTCATCAGATTTGATCAACTCCGATCATCGTCTGAACGGTATAGATCTTCACTTACAGAAAGTGAATCGGCAAAGAGCTAAAGACCAGGACACCCCACAACAGACCTCTCTTCCAAGGAATGTAAAAAAGATTGCGCAGGCTAGGGACGCCGATGTCTAGCCATATCCCTTTTTTATGAGCCTTGTCGATGTCCTTCCTGCTAGGCGCAGCTATCAACTGCATACACAGGTTGGACGCTGATAGCATAAGGGTACTTAGGATGTTGATGATGAGATGGGCGGCAATGTTTGCATCTTTCACAGTCTTGCACTCGCCTGTATACAGATTGCGCAAATATTCGTCGGGTGTGTCGTTCGAAAGCTGAGTCCAGGACAACGCCGTTAGGACAGCATTCAGGATAAAAACCAGGGATGTAATTGAAAAAGCGGTCCATAGAACAACTCTCCGCCGAGATTTCCAGCCTGAGAATGTCTTCGCGCGAGGGTCATCAGGGTTGATCTGCGGGAACCATGGCGATAGCAGTTTGAATGATCCATACGTGATATCCAGGGGATCAGTAGTGTGTGTAACACCGGATGGGGTAGGACTGTGCGCAGCAGCCACGGGGCCAGCAGCGTATGGGTCGTTCCTTCCTTGTCCTAATACGATCTTAGTATTCGCAGTAACTGACCTTGGTAGTACTAACTTTGGTAAGGCTGAGATCCGAGAGACTCTTCTGATCGAGAAAACATTGTGATCTTAATGAAAGAAGGCAAAGAAGGAGGAAGAGGCTTTCTTATAACAATAAAACGATCAAGAAAACCCACAATACAGCCCTTGTTGCATATGGGGGCCGTTTTTCCTTTTTCGCAAAGCCTGCACGCACCTCGACCCCGCTAAACCCTACTCATAGCCATAGAAATGATTTCGCGGTCCAAGGCTGTGCTTGATCAAGGCATTCATCTATCCGATGAAAACCACGTCCTCGATCAGCAGCGTTACTCAGATCACACTACCATTGATGTGCCCTAACGTGTAAGACAGAATATTTTTTTACAAGCGCCTTTTCGCCGTCGCGATAGACGAGACATTGTTACCCCAGAGTTTCTGCTGATCGATAAACACATCACCGTTCATGGGCTTTTTTCGTGCCTTTAACCTTCAAGAAAGAACAGACACTGCACCTCAAAGAGAAAATGAAGCATGCCAGTATTGATATTCAGGCTGCGTCTCCCCGACGTTCGTGGCGTGCATAAAGCCGCTCTAGAAATGCAAGCCACGCCGAATTCTCTGCTCGACATGTGGCGCAACAAATTGCTCGCATTCTTCGTTGATCAGGCTGGCCCCATAGGTTGGAAACGCCTTCACGGAACGTCTTCGACCCATAGCAACAAGAAACTACTGTCAGGACACCAAAGTCACCTCAACAACTTCTGCCTTGAATTGATCGCAAGCTCTCCAGCGTAGGCTCTATCACTACAGCTAAGACGTTGTCCTCAGAAAACAGGCTCGCCGCTCTGTCGTAGCAGAACAGTATGAGTTAAGCACATTCGCTTCACATGGACAGTACAGCACTAGCGCTGACTGTGAGCACAGGCGAGAAGTACGGAAGTGGAAAAGTTTCGCGAGGTACAGGGCGTAGAGTAGAGGGCGGGGGCAAATTACATGTCGAAGAAAAACCAAAGGATGCGTCGTTTAGCGTAAAGGTGTTGTGAAACCGAATACCGCACCGTTTCTAAGAACGCTTTGAAAACAATAACCATGCAGTACAAGAATAGTCTCACAGTACAGCATTATGCAGCGCTCCAATCATTTCAAGATGATTTTAAGCGAAACAGCGTGATATCTGAGTACCTACCACCTTGCAAAGAGGTGTAAATTTCATACGCCTGTCACCTCGAACTTCACTGCCACCAATGGGTGTCAAACAAAGTCGTTCACATCGCAGCCCTTAACAACTCTTTGACTCCATGAAATCCGGATGCAGAGTACTATCTACCTCCAACACCCTTTTCGATGCCAGGAAAACAGGAGCCCACCCAGAGCGTGTTCCGCCCGAACCATCAACACCAACACCGACAGTCCCTTGCACGAACACTTGCGTAACCAGAACTAACATACGCGAGCTAGTAGAGCGCTTCTATAAATCCGTCAGCGCGCCGTATCTCCTCGTTCAACGTGCAGGGGTCTACAGTAAATATCTGCAGACAATTCCCTATGCACGCTCAGCAAGCCCATGACATTCACCCAAAGTTAGGACTATGTAAATCGATCGGCTTGCTCGAATAGCTCGGAGGAATGGTCTCTGAAGGTAACAGAGTAGCCACTTCAATTTCAAACTTGCGCCTAGAACGCAAT
>QVXC01000679.1:0-12012 GCA_003501895.1 Phaeosphaeria sp. A1 3.1a | reverse complement strand
GGAGGGGGGGCAGCCGAAGATTGCGTTGAAGATGGATTTCTGAGTGGGGAATATTGGATTTGCAGAAGGCGGTTGGGAGACGGGAGGAGGGAAGGGGAGATAAGGTAGTGTCGTGGTGTGATAAGGGAACTGTGAGTAGTAGCGTGAGAAGACGGTAGATGTGAATATACCCTGCAGCCATAATATATAAAGCACAAGTAGCAGTTGAAGACTGTACCGAGGCAACGAGACGAGGTGAGGATCCCGTGCGTGTACTCGGGTAGCTTCTTATTTGCCTCTGTCGTCAAGTCTTGAGTCGGAACATAGTGTTCCGGAGGGACCATCTCAAACCCATCGTGTAAGACTACTACCAACGACGCAGACGAGAGAGCAGTGAGGCAGGAGAGTAAAACAAAACTTTTAGTATATTTCCAAGCTTTTCTGAGGTTTCTATCGTAATTGAAGCAAAATCTTGCATGTATCGTGTGTATCGTAAGTCGTGGGTTCGTAAGTTGGGAATACTCGTGTCCACCTCCTCGTATTGCGCCCCCAGTACGAGGGGGAACGGCACAGTAGTCTCTCGCAAGGTCTCGCTGAAATGCAAATGCATTGCAGTCCTGCGCCTCCTCGGGCTCAATATGCTAGCGATGTGCGTGAATGTTTGGCGCTGCTTGTGGATATGTGCAGATGGAGGGTGGATGTATATGAGTATGAATGAAGGATGGAGGTCTGAGAAGATGTTGAGAGATGTTGAGACAAGGGTCGATGGTATTAAATAATAGTCTTGAGACTGGATTGGAGGGCCCTAAGGATGTGGAAATTTAATACAAACACCATCCATCCGCTAACTCTCATAGATATGATCTCTGCTTAGCCTGCCGCTAGATATTGTGATATGTTTGAACATGTTTGTGAAGATTCAAGGCTATACAAGAGAGGAACTTAGTTGAATTTCTCAAAGATTGACAGCCGTGGACCGCGTAGGGGTGCAGGCAGATAGCGAAGAAGATATTTAAGCGCTCATGATGTATTTCAAGAATCGTATTTGTAGCTACTACTTCAAAGTAAAGTCGGTACCCCATTCCTAACAGCAGACATGATCAAAGAGTGCCAGAGATCAGGAACAACGAGATCGTTTTGTGGGCGGCGAAGTAGCTGTGTTGAATGTAGCAGATTAGTGATGTCGCTTGTACGTCGTTCAAGTACAGTGGAGTGAGCACATTGGGATGGTACATGGATGCTGTTAGCATATATAGCGCGTATTAATGGGTAATGGTGAAATGGGTTGTGAAGTTTGGGTTTTACTTGGGAAATTTCTGAAGTGATGTGTCGTGATTACTTTGGTGCTCTAATCTATCGCGAGGGTCAAAGAGCGTCTAGGGAATGCCAAAATGTTTTTAGAGAGGATGCCATGGTGTGTGATCTTACTAGAAAAGAACGTCTCAACAGATTCTCGACCGTTTTATCACTCTTCACGCATCAAATTTTCTTTGCTCTTGTCTACGTAGGCATCCATGTGCAATTTATACTAGCTCAATGACGCGCTGCATGCCCTCGAGCTTGTCCTCCATTGTGTGGCCAACTTCATTTCTATTCAATGAGCTCTGAGCCCTCGCTAATACAGTCTCCAAAGGTCTGTAATATTCGTTTTCCGATATCATGAACATCCCTAGGCGAAAGTATTGACATTACACCCCGTTCACCTTTCCCAGTAATAAGCCATGGATGCCAGGGCTGATCGAGCTGCTGCTAACGGGAAGAAAATGGGCTGACCGGATCTCATCATCGCCCCAATCTTCATCCAGGATGATATGAGCCCGCACCATATTTCGCGCTATGGAGACTAAGCTCATTCGCTGGATTCTAGGATTTACGATTCCCTCGTGTTCGAACTTTGCGTGCTCCAGAAGTGTGTAATTCAAACGGAGGCGCGACGAGCTGACTTGACCAAATGGGTCGTCTCCAGCATGCTGAACGTCAAAGTTGAGGACCTTGGTCCACAGCTTTGTCTCTTGAGCGCCGACATAGAAGTCAAAATTAGACCACCAAATTGGCGAGTCAAGTGACGACCACGACCATGTTGGTGCTCGCCTCACCCCCTTGTAGCCACGGCCGACGACCTTCCAACACAGTTGCCTTTCTAGACCATCTCGCCACATCCCTGCTATATACTGATCATGTGTCTGAAGATGAATGTGCCGCGCGAGTCCCGATATGGCCACCATCTTATCTGCATTGTACGTTAGATTGCACCTGGCGTACTGCTCTATGATTCATCCCCACATTGCGCGGGAGATCGGCTGCTTTTGAAGATAGACGTCAGTGTATGTAAGAGAGGTAGGGAAGTTGCCGGGAAACGCCTCGCATGCAATCCGCTGGTGGCACTCCCAGAAGGCTTGAGTCTTTGTAAAATGCAAAGTCCGCTTGGGAAGCAGTCTCTCTTGCAGGGTCCAGCCACGCTCCATCAGCGGCATATCTGCTAGTGACTTCTTGTAGTAGTGTATCGAGAAACAAGCATACGTGATCCCATGTCCGGAAGAGCTAGGAACAGGAACGCGAAACGTGCGCAGTGGTCCTAGTCTTGGCGAAAAAAGGCCAACCTTCCATAAAGCGCGCCAGAAGCAGCAATATTGAGGGCTGTGTGCCCATAGACAGAGCTCATAGTGGCTGCCTCGCGAACCCAGTCATCGTTATTGTCTTGCATGATACACAATGAGTCGATCCAGATGTATGGGATGTTGAGATCTCGTGCCGCTATTATGGCATCTTGAAATATCTTCGAAAGCGCAGAGTCGGGCACCCCTTGTGTCCGGAAGTCTGGCAAGTTCCGAGATGTGAGTGTGTCATACTTTTCTTGACCCCAACAATGACTCAATGTTGCGTATTCAGGCGTAGTGGGTAAATTGTCTTTGGAAAAGAGCTTTGGGGATGTGGAGTATGTCGATATGAGCCGAGTTGGTATGAACCGCACCGTGTTCGCGCGGCATCGCTCATGATTCTGGCGTCAGTCGCGGAGCCAGGCGGTAATAAGGCAAAGAGGATACACATTGTATCGTTCTGAATATTTGATTCCACCGAGGACAGAACCTGCAAATCGATAAGTGAGTCTTTCTTGATACTGGGAGCATACGAGCAAGCACCGGAGCTGTCCATGCGCATCATGTCAGCACTGTAAGTGCACAGCACCACTTTGGACTCATCATCAGACTCCTGCGCCTCGCGTTGAGTCTCGGTGGAAAGTGCGGCATACTCCAAAACCACGTTCGGCTCGTCCCGCGAGCTTTTAGTGTTCAATCGAAGGAATGATAGGGTACTGTGAACGCATGTCGGCCCGAGCCTCCGGATATCTTCCTTGGCGCGCTCCGTGGTGCCATTGGTACGACTCTGCAGCAGTTGGGTGCACATCGTGCAGCCGTTGGCAGCTGATCCTTCCAGTTCAGCTATATCGTTCCAGTGCGTGTACTCCATGCCCTCTTGGTCTATATCTGCAGCCCATCTGGTACAGGCATTGAGGCAGTGAACACAAAGACTCAAATCAATGTAGTCGTCTGACATGGAGAGAGATTCTGGTGCTGGCTCGAAGTCTTCATCAATGTTCAAAGATCGCGATGAATGTGATTTCCAATTTCTGGAGGGGACGCTTGCTGAACAAGACTTCCGGATATGACGGTTCTTCACCCTCGATAGTGTTCTCCTTCCTGATATGCTCTTCTAACATTCCAGTTCTGCCAACTTGATGCCTAAATGAGGCTGTGCAGGCCAGCCAGAATAGCTGTTGATGGGCTGGAAGACTGCGACTCGAGGTCAAGGAGGCAAGCACGGTGGTGTCCTCTGCTTTGTTCTTGTGACTCTCTTTGAATTCTCCGAGTATTACGTGATACTCTATGCCAGTACGAAATGTGTTTGATCAGGTTGTAATATCTGTGCTGTCACAACAAGGCTTGAGGAGCATGAGGTGAGCTTGCGCGAAGGCGGGGAGGGAAGAGCTCGGGGCCCAACACTAACGGATCGGACCAGTCAGAATCTGGTCTTTAAAGACATGCTTTGTAACTCAGCCTTTCTTGGTATTACAGATTGCTCTCAGTTTTACAAAAATTGAGATATTGCTGGTTGAGTCGACTTGATTCTTATCACATAAATTCTTTCATGCTATTTCAGTTCGTCACAATGCGATATGTCGATTGATTCATACGTGGGCGCAGTGTTATGAAAGCGCCAAATTGACACCCGAATACCTCGTAACCTGTCAGTGACATTCGACGAGCATTACTGTGGAAGCACTATATCGTCGTTCGGCATGTAGAAATGATGTCCGTCAACAATGTTCTCATGTGCACATCTTGTTTCACTTCTCTTCGTGCCTCCATGGTCGTGTATGATTCACTGAAGTGTCCCGAGCTTAGACACGCGGTGGTACATCATTGTACTTTCACTACCACCAACGCCCTGCCAGTTGCTGCCTAGTTCCCGAGCACCATATATACTTCGATTGCTTAACTTTCCCTTCCTCTCATCCGCCCTCACCCTACACTCCACTACCCTCCCAGGCCAACGGTCTCGACTCGCCCAGCTCCACCGCTTCGAAGTATTCTTTCGCGAAACTCATCAGCGAAACTCACCAAGATGTCTCTCTACTGGATCCATCCTCGCTTCCGTCTTCCCGCTGCCGTGGACGTAGCCATCGATGATGTAGTTCATTGGCTGAGCACCACTGTGTCCGCGCCGATCCGCAACACATCCTTCGAGTACTGGCTTCTCGATCGTGAAGGTCGAGCTAAGGCCTTCTTCATGGTTGTCCTAGTAATGGCTCTCACTGGCATCGTGGCTCTCCACATCTCTTCTCCTCGTCGTCTTGCATCATCCGACTCCATGGTGCGCTCTCCTGTGGATCAGCAACAAATTGTTGCGGATGAGGGCGTTAAGACTGTCGTTGCTGCTGTGACGGACGAGGTCGATCAAACCGCATCCCCACAGTCCGGTTCCTCTCCCCTGTTCCAGGTCGAGCAAGGTGCATCTTCACCGTCTGCTACCATCTCCTCCCTCACGAAAGGCCTTGCCTCCGAAGATCATGGTCCTCTCAAAGCCGGTCACGCAGCTTCACCAATCCGCTTCACAACACCAAAGAGCTACAAGACACCGGCTTCACTCTTCGAACCAGCTCCAGGTCAGACCCCTCGTACTCCACCCTCCCGCGATCTCAGGCAAGCCATGTTGACGAAGATCCAGACAGCCAAGTCATCTTCCCGCTCAGTCAAGACTCCAATCCCGTCCTCCTCTGGCAGTGACGAACCAGCTACTCCGATTGGCGAGAACGGTTCAGCATCCACCTCCTCGGTTGATGGCTATCGGGCCAGGCTCATGGGCACAAACTTCTCGCACATCAAGTCGAGGTGGCCAACCAGCTTTGCAGTCTCTGTCGGATCAGGTGATCTGCTCGAGGATGGCACTCCAACTAAGAAGTTTGTCGATCGCATGGTGTCGAAGCGGAGCAGCCCCGAGTCTGAGGGCCGCGCAGCTTGAGTGCTCTTCTGAATTTTGGACGACGCAGGAGACTTCTGTTCCGGATCTGTTTCCTATTTTTCCAATGTTTTTCCCATGTCAGAACAAGTATAGCTGCGCAAAGTCTGTTAGATCATGGTCGATGAACTGGGTGCTCGAAGCACCGTGTGAGTCATGTTACATACTGCTGTAGACGGGAAAATGAAACCTTCACAATAACATTATATCGCAAACAAAATGAGAGTCGTGCCTTGTTTGATCCCTCGAAATTACTGCATGACAAGTGACTCCCTTACTCGCTGACGCCGAATTACATGCCGAGCCCTTCTTTTACTGGAGACATTGAAGGCTTAGCGATGATTACCAGACGCACCACACATCTGACCAGACAGGTTTGGATGGAAACAAACCGGATGCTCATCGACTGTCGACTCCGAGTCCATTTGACATGATACTCAAACTATGCTCCACTTCCCCTTCCATCCCTCGACCTCATTGCCTGCAAAAGGAACCCAAAAACTTTCAATCGATGATCTCTTCCATACGATGAACGTCAGATTCCTTTGTCCACATCCGAATCTTTTTGCCAAGTCCGTAGTAGAGAGGAAAGGCAAAGAGCGCAGGTCCCACTGTGCACGCGAAGATTACCATCGCAGGTGTGATCCAACCATCCTTGCTCTCGTGCGCAAGATCAAACACCCAGTAGCTGTACGAGAAAGCGATGAAGTTCTTGCAAACCGTAGCAACAACCATGATCTCGCCAGAGATGGGCTTGTAGCAATCAATCGCGTACGCAATACAGATCGTTGGCACTGTAGTAACAGACAGTCCAGCGAAGCCATAGCCCCAAACGACAATGTGGCCCCACGCCCATTGACGTTGATAAGCGAGCCCACCCAGGATGAGTGAAAGCATTGTGATGACCATGTAAAACCACAATGCTGGCAGACGCATCTCGGCCTCACGAACACCGCCATTCTTGCGCGTCGCCCGTGCAGCGACCCAATCAGAGTAGGGTCCAGCTGTCGCGAGACCAATCAGCGCTCCGACAACGAAGGCAAAGTTGGTGTAGCCAACTTTCTCTGGGGTGAAGAGGTAAGGCGGAGCAGCGAGAACGGGAGATTCGGTGATGTTGAAGAAGAGAACGAGATCAGCTGGTCCGGCTAACATCAAGCCAGCCCAGAGTATGATGGGGTTGAAGAAGACCTTGATTGGTGTCCATGTGTCGCGGACGACGAACATTTTCCAGCGAGAGTCAGGCTTACGGAACGGCATAAATTGCGCGCGAGAGGGGCGACCAGTGATGCGAGCAGTTTCACCAGGCGAGTTGTTTCCATTATCGCGGATGGCAGCTCGGGACGTCTGCTTCTCCAGCTGTCCTTCTGCATCACTTGCATCCGTGCTTGAACTTCGGGTCATGGAAGTGGCGCCGCTTGCAGTATTGTTGCGATGGTACTTTGTCTCGGGGTAAGTGAGAGCGATGAGGATTATGACGAAGCCAGACAAGGCTGTCTCTAGCCAGAAGAAGGACTTCCATCCGTAATGGGCACCGATGGAGCCAGCCATGACTGGGCCGAGGAAGGCTCCGAGGAAGTAGCCCGTGCTAAGTTATGTTAGAGCCAAGTCTTTGATTTGATGTAGTAAACTTACAAGTAAACACCCGTCCACAAGCCTCGCTCGTGAAGGAAAAATACGTCCGCGATCATCTGCACCGGGATCGACTCACTAGTCGCACAGACTAAGCCATTCATCGCACGGGCTGCGAGTAAGCTGCGATGCGAAGTGGCAAGTGCTTGCCAGATGCACGTCAACATGATGAGGACGGAGAAGACCAAGCTGACAGCACGTCGACCAAAGATGTTGCTCAGGGGTACGACGATGAAGTTTGCAAAACCGAGTGTGATGACAGTGATGCCTGTAAGCATCGAGAGCTGGTTGTTGTTGAGATGGAATTCGTGTCCGAGCAGTGGAAACATGGGCGCAATGGATAATGCTCCAGTGACTGAGATCCAGGTGAAGAGCCACTGACTTGCCATGACCATGACTATCATCCTATGTCAGATATCGTAGAAGTACTCATGGCCGGCAACATACGTTTGTACTTCCTTGACCAATTCAGTGGATCTTGAGGATCCGAAGATGGCTTGGGCACGAGTGTCTTCTTTGCGTGGCCATCGTCGCTCATGATCTCCGTCCCCGGAATAAGCTCGACATTATGATTTGTCGTCATCTTGAGCGCCGATGCTGTGGAGTGAGGTTACCTGCACATTTGTGTCTTCTTTCAGCAGGGGGGGCTATTGACCTTATACTTCACCGTTGGGCTTCCCATCCCCTCTTAAGCTTATCAAGTCTTCATAGATCGGCGACGCACTATCATGCTTGGCCCACCTCGGAGAATGCTTGACGGGTTTGACGACCATGTGGTGGACGTATGCAGCTCATGATGTGATCGACAGCGGACATTTTTGCGGGCAGCGCAGCATAACTATTGGGTACCAGCCTTTGCTCCATGCAAAGGTCATCAATCAAGAATTTCGGTCCCAGTAGATAGGGCTAATATGCAAGACTCGAATCGAAGTCGTAGAATCATTCACAGTACTAATCAATAGTTGGAAAGCTTATTTCAAGGTAACGTGGTAAGCGGCTACCGGCAATGTGGCAGCTTGCTTTATCAGTATATTCGAGCCGAATATTAAGTTGTACTTCGATTACAGTCGACTTGACAAGCACGCTGCACAATAGCACCTGGTTCATACCCGGATCTCTCGTTAGCGCCACACTCTTGCGAGAAGATCCTCTTGCAGAAATGCAATGTGCCACGAGAGACGGCTAATCAACGCGAGGAAGAAGAAAATTTTCGACATGGCACTGGAATAGTGATCCCCTAGATCCATAGACTTCAAATTTTACCGGAATCCATGTGGAGACCCATCGTGCTGATGCAGATCGTGGCGCTGTCGGGTGTGGCATCGGACAATGCGGGGATGCGGCTGACCTCGATAAGCACCTCAACACGACTTGAATATCAGCATGTAACGACCATTGGCTGGACATACCGTGACGAATACTTACTTCAACTGGAAACTTACCACGATAAAAGAAGCTTTGGTGCTATTGGGAGTGAGCAAGTCTCGATGCGCGAGGTTATAGCAACAACATATCATAGAAGATTTTCATTATGGTTGAATGATGCGAGCTGACTGCATCATTTAACCTCCTCCCCGTGATATATTCTCCGTCGGTGTACTCGCCTACAGTTTAGAGGCTCCGGGCCGTCCTAGTTCCCCAAGGAATATGCTCTTGTCAACCTTGACGGCATCCACCAGACCACGTCGCACCGCAGACTTTGGCGCATCAGACGCTTTGGAGTGGATCCAACGCACAGCAATCTCCTGCACGATCGGATTTGGGTTAACAGTAGCGTCGTACATGAGCACTGTGCTGCTGACGATAACTTCGATGTGCGCCAACAGTTCCCTGCCTTGGTAGAGTAGCTCTGCCTTCTGTGCTCCGCGCACAAGGTCGAGAAGTAAGTGCAGTCGTTCCTCGATCATCCCAACCTCTGCGACAAGAGCAGAAGTGCAAACGCGCAATACATCGTTGACCCAGCCTGCAAAAACGTTCTGAAGTACATCGCCGTCGCCAAGGCGTTGGTCAAGAAGTACCCTCACGACATCCTCAGCCATTACGCTGACCGTCCCTTCCCAGATGGGATTCACCAAATTATCTCGGTAGATCTTGGCGATGTTCATCAGACCACCGTCTTCGTTGTTTTCACAGTATCCGACACCACCGAGGCATTCCATGCATTGCCTCAAACCATCAACAGAAGCGACGCTGACTTGAGCCTTGAGCACGGGTAAGATGAGTCGTAAGAGTGCAGCGACCTTCGACTTGTCTCGTGGTATGAGCTTAGCGGCTTTGGTGGTGGAGACCATTTTCTCCCAGTCTTGCTCCAAAGAGCCTTGCAGTGCAACGCCCAGGAAAGCGGAGTGAGCAGCAGCCTCGTACTTCACCGTCTCGTCGGCCATCCACCTCAAGTGCGCCGGGTTATCTTGAAGTAGACCGCCCCGCACTTTGCGAACTTTGCTGTATGCGCGACAGATTGCGAGACCTCGACTCCAGTTTGCAACACTGCCCGAAGCGGTGTGAAGCCTGGTAATGTTGAGTATAGCCGATATGTCTTTGACCCCTCGGCTCTCAGATCCAATGAGCCAACCGCGTGCGCCTTTCAACTCGAGTTCTGCAGTCGGCAAGGATTTTGTACCGAGTTTATTCTTAAGTCTCTGGATGCGAATGCCATTGAGCTCTGTTCTAGCTGAAGAATCTCCACTGAGGCCGCCCGCACGTCT
This sequence comes from Phaeosphaeria sp. A1 3.1a, assembly GCA_003501895.1. Classification (NCBI taxonomy): domain Eukaryota; kingdom Fungi; phylum Ascomycota; class Dothideomycetes; order Pleosporales; family Phaeosphaeriaceae; genus Phaeosphaeria; species Phaeosphaeria sp. A1 3.1a. Next base: position 2,182 of record QVXC01000679.1, on the reverse strand, counting down.
TGATTGTATGTCTGCTCGACGACGCATAGGAATATAGAAGGCCGACAATCCTCCTTTCGCCGTCCGAGCAAGGAGTACCGCCATCTCAGAGTCTGTTGCACTGCTGAACCACTTGAAGCCGTCAATCTTCCATGGACCAAGTGGCATACCGACAGCGTCCAGATCTTGACCAGACTTGGATGCTTGATTAAGCTCGTCCTGGCTCATGCGGGTGGCTGTCGTCTCAGTCCCTGACACATCGCTACCCCCGGTTCTTTCCGTCATCCACTGACCACTAGTCCAAGCTTGCTTAGCGTCGCGACTTGTCAGCCTGCGGTAGGCTTCACCAAAAACCTTTCTCCGGCCTGGTTGATCTTCGTCGGGATCCTCAAAATGTCGGCTCAGTAAAGTTGCCGCACCATCGGTCATGCTCATTGGACAACCCGTCATGGTCCCAGTTGGTCCCCAGAGGTGATTGAGTACAAATGCATGAATACGTCTGTTGAAGTCTATGTGCTCTTCATCGTAAGCGACAGAAACTACTCCTGCTTCCTGTCCGATCTCTTTCAGCTTCTGCCAACCCGCGATTGTCCACAGTGGATCGTACTTGTTCTCTTGCCCGAAGGTCGTCAGTGGGCGAAGAACAGGGTGATTAGTCTCGGCATCTGTGGAATGTACAAGTACGGATGGATCTAGAGAAAGACGAGCAACATGATGAGCGTCCTTCGTGACTTCTGATGTCTTTGGTGGAAGGTACAGGTCTAGTACCCGGGCGATGACCTTGTCATCTATTGCAACGGTATCATCGTCCGACGATCGGCCATTATGGACTGGCGAAGCATATGGTGAAGTGTATTGTGGCGGAAGTTCAGGAAGAGCTTGAAAGAAGCCCGATGTAGAGGACGATGGCCGTTGATTCTGTGTCATCGCGCTCTCCTGTGTTGTGAGAGATGTTTCGATTGGAAGCACCTACAAAAAGATTGGGCTTGACAGCATTATGCCCGTGTCTACACATATCGGACATGTTTATGATATACTGTCGGTACAGAGCGAGCCACTTGCGGGGTGTCGGTTAGCCTACTTCGTACCTCGGCTCGTCTAGGTAGTGGGGATTGAACGAGCTCGGGTCGTGCACAAGAACTAATGTCAAGGTATCACACGGACCTCGCGACGTACCTCAACTACATACATAAAATTCTGTAGTTCTTGCAATAGTCACATCTCTCACATGACTCAACTATTCGTGTTCCCGACGACCATGTCACAGTGAGCCCCCCCCCTGAGTCCGCAGGGGGGCACCACATGATCCTAATACACGGCTGCCTCCATCAAATGTGTGGTCTGCTGGAGGTTGGCAGGACATCAAACTACCTCCAAGGTATGTATGGCATGTAGCATTTGTTCGATAGCCTGGAGGTTCCTGCTCATATGAGCATGTACTTGGCTATCTAGCCTATGTGGGCTTAGCCTGTTTCCATCTTCATATGCTCCTACTCTGTACTGTAGCACACAACAATACAATCAGTACATTCCATCAGCATTGAAGCCATATGTCGATGATCGGAGAATATTGGAATCGTAGGCCACCAACCAACGCCTCGAAATGCGATTTTGCACGCCAACATTCCTTTTTTGGTACCAAATAGAAAATGCAGTCCGGATCCTGGGTCGTTCAGAAGACGTGCTAAGCATGCAGTCAAAGGTTGCTCATAGTAAGATGCACATTTTGGTCGCCAGTGTTCACCAAGTCACTTCCAGATAACACTACCGGTACCGTACCGCGCCCAGCGGGGTCCATGAAGTGATGACCACATCCTATCACTTTCTAACATAATAACAAGGCTCTGTTAAGTAGCAAAGCATTAGTAGAGGGAAAATACTCTTAAGGCTATGTCTAGCTTTATGACTTGATTATGCTAAGAGCTAGTAGATTAATGACCTGACTAAGTATAGTGAATTTGACATAGTTTTGAGGCTATCACGATATTGAGCACCTAGCAATCTTAAAGGTTAGATAAGGCAAAGGCTTAGCGTTACTCAGGTAACGCCTTAGTGTTACAAGCAAGGCTCAACAACAGGCTGGAGTTGATGACAGTAAGGTGATGACCCTCAGCGGTCACCTAGATGTCATCAACCCGGCAAACGCGGGGCAAGAGGGCCGCGCCGGATCTAGACCTAGAACGGACGGTCACGTGATTAGCAC